>RJWH01004071.1:43621-122732 GCA_004363575.1 Solenodon paradoxus | reverse complement strand
AAAAAATGAACGAGTTTATGAAAGGATATTAAGTAGTTCAGAGACACTCTGAAGAGATAGACACTCCAAGCTTGGAGAGTCTCACAAAGACCCCTGGCACTTCTTCCTAAGCAGACTCACCAGCCACCATTCAATGACCCTGGGAACTAGTTGATAAAACCTCCACAAATCCTTCCAAGAAAACCATTTCTGTCATCCTGGATGGAAATGAACTTCCTACAGCACATTCTTCCTCACATTTCTCCTTTTCAAATCAAAGTCTTGCATACATTCTTCTGGTCTGCAAAGTTTAAGTCACATGTCAGCACTACAGCTGCAAGAGAGGCTGGAAAATTAATTTCTAGCTTTTACTTGGGCAGGTAGGACCTGCCCAGTATGTTAAATTCTAAACATAGAAAAGGTATTCTAAAGAGGCTAAGGGAACACAAGCATGGGACTGTCTACTCTCCAGAGAAGAATCATAATTAAGTTTAAATTAAAAAAGACTATTTGAACAACATTATGAAAAATGGATTAGAGAAGAGGAAGGTAAGGGACAGGGGGTTTTATTTAGAGCAGGAAAGAGTTAAAAAAAAAAAAACAACAACACAGACTTTGGTGTGAAAGTGAGTACAGAAAATTGCAAACCCAGAACTAGGATATAAACTCCTAGAGAGCAAGAATTTGACCTGTTTTTTTTTCACCTCTGGAGCAATAAATCCTTCCACATAGATGGTACTCAATAAATTATTTCTATTTAAACAAGGAATCATTTGTATTCTATAAATTACTTGTTCACAAATTTTGATGATTTCATACTGTAATACAACTATCATAACCAAGAATGGTTCTTTCTCTCCCAAAATTTACTCTAGTTGCCCTTTTATATTTACTCTCTCTCGCAATTCCTGGCAACCACAAAGATAGAGTCTGTGGACTTTTAAGTCCAGTTTCTTTTACCTAACATAACGCATTTGAGATTCTATCATGTCGTTGGGTTCATCAGTAGTTCATTTTATTTTCAAGCAGTGTTCTGTGTAGAGGATGTACTAAAGCTTATCTGGGTCCCATGTAAAAGACATTTAGTGTTATTCCCCATGTGGGATCTTACAAATCAATCATGTTTTTGCATGAACATTCCTTTTCATGTCATTTGGATAAATAATGGATAGGAGGCACTGAGTCATATAATGAAAGTGTTAAGTCAACAAAATCTGAAAAATTATTTTCTAAAGTCCTACAACAGTCTACATTCCCACCAGCAACATTAAGAGTACCAGTTGCTCCACATTCTCATAAGTATTGGTATTATATTATATAAAAAAGTATATTGAAGTCAATCTAATGGTTGTCTAGTGGTATATCATTGTGGTTTTAATTTGCATTTTCCTAAAGACAAGTGATGCTTTTCACATCCTTATTTGCCTTTTACATATCTTTTTTGGTAAAATGTCCAAATATTTTACCTATCATTTTTCAAAAACAAAATATCTAAAGAATTTATCAATTAACTGATACTAGAGATATTTAGAAAAATACAATTCCTCCACCAGTATAACTGGACATTACTAATCAATTTCTAATGAAAGGGATGGGAAGAGGTCGAGAATGACACCAAGTTTTTTAGGTGAGTCTTCATGCAGAGAGTTTAACTGAATGACTTAGTAAGCATGACCAAATGTTATTGTTCCAGTAACTTCCAATAAATTATTATCATTAATAGTTTATAGCTAAACCTAAAATGTATGGAACTATATAGATTAATAATAGCCTTCATGAAATATTCTGAATATATAAAAACTTATGAACCTCAAGTGTTTTTTACCTTTTACTTGTAAAATAAATAAATAAATATATAAAAAAAATCCCATATCATTCCTCAGGATATTCTGGCAGTGGCTCATTCTTTTCTCCCAAATAGTACTAAAAGAAATATCAAATTAGGAGGAGGAGTAATGTAAAATTGAGAACTGTGGGTCCTGGAAGTTAATTAAATGCTTGATCATTTATAATCACATTCTTTACAGTGAAGGATGTTGAAAAGCAAAGTCAGATTATACATTTTTGCCCCTTGAATCACTGAAGAGTTAAATGTTCTTGGACAGTAGCAGGTAGCTGGTACCTGATGGAGGGAGAATGTCTTTCCTTACAATGGAACTGCCAGATTTGTGAATAAAACTGTGAGTTGCATCTGAGCCAAACAAATTAACATTCCACTGGACTTCTTGCTGCAGCTGGTGTGAATCTTCCAGAATGGCCAAAGCGGTTGACAGTCAAGGGAAGCTGAAACCAAATATTGAATATGAATCTGCCAGGATTTGGTTGCTTCATGAAGGGTGGATTAACCTTGGTGTCCAGGTCACAGAGTTATGGGAGAAGATTAGACACCTGGGCAAACTGAGAGAATAAAGCAAAATATAGAATTGATTCCACGCATTGCTATGGAGAAAAAACACTGGTTGAAAAAAATACGCTATACCTTGAATCAGCCCAGTATTCTGGAAGTGTTAGTGTGTGTAGATTCCCTCTATTCTCCATTGATTTTTCCTCTGGGAAAAAACAGTGCATGAACTTCAAAGACATTGATTTCAATCCTCCACCCTGCTCCATACTACACTGATAAAAGGGCACAGATAGGCATGTTTATACTACCCCATATACTGAAAGCTATTTAGTGGCATCACTGGAATTAGAACTAGGATTTGATGATTTAGTACTCAGTCACTCTGTCAGAAATGTCAGCTCAGAGGAATGCAGCCTCAGCAGAGGGTGGGTGACTAGATATATTGCCAAATTTGTGTTGGGATTTTGATGGAACTTTTCCTGTATCCCAAATTTATTTCTTCTACCATAAAATAAATGCTATCCAAAAAGTGATCATTTCATAATTTTAAAATGTATTTTATACTTATCCTAAAGAATGTTCTATTTAACAGAAGGTTTGAGAAAGAAAGAAGACAAAACAAAATTAATGGAAAAGAATCCTTGTGGCAGGGTCTAGTGGAAATAACTTCTTCCATTTGACGTCAAGTTCTGCCATGTGTTAGTCAATGAGCTTGGGCAAATTGTTCGATATTCCTGAGTTCATTTGATTTGTTTCCCAATTGACTTAATAGTGCCTACCTTTTATGTCTGTTGTTTGAAGACTGCTCCAAATTCCCAGGATGTTACACTACCTGGAAATAGAATCAGAAGTGACAAGAGTGAAAACTTCTTCTGGGAGCATGTTTTGTTCTCTATAAATGATCTTGATTATTATTTATCAAAATAACTAGACAAATTATAAACAAAAAGGATGAATAAGAATTCAGAAGCCTCTTAAATATGAATTACAGAATTTTTAAAAATTTGGTGATTGCAGCAAGTTCATTTGCTTATGTCCTCAGACATATTAACAATTATAGCCACAAAACTCACACTCTTATGAAGTGGTGATGGTCATCCAGTGAAAAGGATTGGGAAAGGAAACACTCCACTTAGCACCTGGCATCAGTACAATTTCTCAAGTTCTATGTAATGTGAGAGGCTAGCTATGTGTGCATGACACCACCGTTTAACAATGATACAACCAACCAAAATGGCAAAAGGGCAGCACATGGAGTCACAGGTGACAAAGGAGCCACAGAAAGCCGTGGGGCAATGTTCAACACGGGTGGAGGTCTGGTAAGTTTTCAAACCAGTCAGGCTGAAAGAAGGTAGAAAGAAGTCCCTGCTTGGATGGGCTAGTTCATAGCAGAAATGACCGCTTAGAGATCAACAGCAGTCCCCTATTTGGAGAGGGCACAGTTTTCATATCCACAAAGGCTCGACCCTGGACTGGATAACTGCCCACGTTATTCCTCAGTAAATCAAAGCCTTTCATTTCTGCCTCCCGGTGCACTTCTCCTCGTGCTCTAGGTCAGACAGGGCTGAAAACGAAAATCGTCGGCTGTGCAGGGCTTCTTCTGGCGTTGTTGGCTGCCAGTAATGGTGTCAGACAACTGCTGAAGGCACGGTTTAATTCCTACCCCATCGGAGCTCAAACCCCAGGTTTGGTGCCCAGGGCCTGTCATTTGTCACCCAGCCACATACATCTGAACCTCAAATTGTCTTGCACAGCTTTCATGGAGGTGTGGTCTCTGACCATCCTGCAGCTGTTTCTGCTATAATCAAAGCTTCATTCCCGACTGCCTTCCATCAGTCTCTTGATTTTAATGAGACTGCTAATGCAGGTAGATGCAATAAACAAACTTGGAATTAAAAGGCTCCTATAAGTCATGAAGAACACAGATCAAAGAACCTAGCAATTTTTTTCCATAGATTTACTTTTTAGTGAATTTGTTAATGTTACAGAGTTCTTGCACTGCCAACCCATTCCTGAGAATTCGAAGAAAGAAATGGTATAGTGGACAACTTCACCCACCCATCATACAGTGCATTAAAATTTGATTTATGTGCATTTTGATAATTTCATCATCTTTAAAAAACTTATAACAAGAGTTGGAATTTTAAATCTGCAGGTCTTCAGATTTCTAGTACAGTAGGCTAATAAATAATACTTCCACATATCTCAGTTCATTCCTCAATAACACAAGCTCCAACAAAATTTTGCTGGAAAAAAATGCATGTTTTTCAGGGGAAATATGTGATTCAAGACTCAAGAGATTATTAAGATTTTTGGCTCCTCCCAAAAGTCTCCGGTTTAATCAAGAAACCCCGTTTCTCACTTAAAACACTCAATCTCTCCTTGACTGGCTCAGCTACTCACCCAAATACACCTAAAGGCAGGCATTCTGCCTGTCACCTCAGAAAATACCAACGATATTGTCCAGAAATAGTTGTTAAGAACCTAGCCATTATTATAATTACTCGATGAAATTACTGACAGTAACTATTGATTGCTGCTTTGAGATGAGCACTGTTCTAACTTGTACCCAACACTCTTTGATGGTTGTGCATGTGGACTGAGCTTCAAAGAATCAAAGGTCTTTTTAAAGTAAACAATTAGTACCTGTTGATAAAAAAATAGTTTCAAAATATTTGATAATAAAATTTAAAATGAATGTCATTTCGTGACTCTCATCCTATTAGTAATCTGTCGTTTAATTCTCCAGTCATTTTTTCCTGTCTGAAATGTGTGTGTTAAATGCAAACTGCTAAGTAATGTCTTTGTTTTAGCAAAACATTACTGTATTATATACACAGTTCTTTGACACAATTTTTATTTGATAATATATAATGAACATTTGTCCATAAATTAAGCTTTATTTGATTTCTAGTGGCTATATAATATTATAATAAATTAATGCAATGTATTCAACACCATGATTTTCTTTATCAATAAATATCTAAGTAATTTCCATTTTTTTCCTATATGAACACCTTTGTATTTATATACTGTGTATCGTACAAGTATCTTTGATGGATAATTTGCAGAAGTAAAGCTGTTGAGACTATGCATAGGCATTATTTAAATAAGTTTTAATAATTTTAATAGTACTAACTTGTCTCCCCAAACACTGTAACAATGTACACTCTGACCAACAATACATGAGAGAGCTCAATTTTTCACCTGTGTATCAGTACAGGGTATTAGCCACTTACTAAATATTAACAATTTAATTTTTTTTAAATGCATCTCTTCACAAACATTCTTGTTATCCTAGGGAATAATTTCCAATAATTATTGAAAGCTTATCATTCTTTCATTTGTAGGCCATTTTTATGTTTGTTTTTATCAATTTCCAATCGTTTTCTTATCATTTTCTTGTTTCTTCTGCTAGGTTGATTGCCAAAAGGAAAAGCTTTCTTCATTTATTCTTTTTAACAAAGGAAAGCATCTCTCAACTAAAAGTATCACTGGGAGGCTATATTAAACTTCCCCATATTTTGTGGCCAAATTGTTCAAAAGTCCTAGTCAAAAAAGATATGATTGAACGGGAAAATTACTCTAGATAAAATTAAAAGGAAGCACATTTATTTGATAGCCTAAGTGGTTTCTTTTTATCTGCTTTTCTCTATCCTACATCCCCAGCATTTGGGGTATAAAGACTTCTAAAATAGCTAAATACCAGGTAGGTCAAACAGCAATTACTGTGCTTGGCATTGGTATCCAATTCTGAAATTATTTCAGTTTTCACCATTGTTCTGGCTGTCTATTTTTGATCTTCAAAACATTTAAATCTCACATGCACTACTTTTTCCTCTTCTATTACTTTTGTCCTCAACGGTTTATGATTTTTAAAAATTTTTATAGTTGTGTTAGTAAAGTAAGGAAGGGAGAAAAGATATATTTCTGATTCCAATCTTTCCTGTCTAACTAGACATGCTTCACATGACTTCTCTTAAATACGTTCCTGGATGACGTTCCTGGAAGCCTCTGTCAAACAAAAGCATTGACAAATCTTTTTATTTACCACATTAATTTACGTGATGAATTTTCTTAAGGAATCATTACAAATTTATTCCCCTAGGGGACTGTTGAAACCAAGTGAAAAACATCTCTGAACTGGAATCAGGATACAGGTTTCAGTTTTGATTCTGCCACCTACTGTCTTAGTTTCTTGAGAAAGTCTTAGAGATGCCTTCATCAGTAAAATGGGGACCTTTAACCACAAAGGTGCTAAGTATTGCTCCTCATTATAAAAGGGGTTTGTCCTTCAAATAAAAAACGTTGATGTGGAAGGATGGTTCTAGAACACGGGACATGGCTAAAAGAAGGAAAGGACTCATCCAAAATTCAAGTGGCAGATATCAAACACAGGAAAGAATAGACAGTTATCTTGTGATGACAAGGCTGCCTCAATGGTCAATCTGAATACTTCAAATTTATCTTTTCTTGAATTTATATTATAATAACATTTGGAAGCTTTGATTAGAACTCTTTGCTGTCAGAAAGGGCCCAACAGCTGCTTCCTGAGAGAGTCTTCAAAACAGTAAAACATGAGAACACTTAGGTCTATGTAACCATGAAATACCATGTTTTATGAGAATATGTAATTTCTTAGAAGAAATATTCCAAGTAGGAAAATAAAGATTACCAAATACATGGAGGAATAGGAGGAGTAACGAGGAGGAAGGGGAAGGAACTCACAGGATACTGTAGATTAGATACTATTTCAAAAAAGATGCAAAACAATGCAGTAGAATTTGGGTATTTGCAATCAAAGAACTCTGTGCTCAAAACTTCAATGCATAAAACACACTATATAGCTCCTAGCTGACTCATTTTTCTTGCTGTAGAATGTACTTTATTATACTTACTTTCTACAGAATTACGGGGATTAAAGAGCAAAGTGTCTGGCACAGAGTATATAACTTCCAGTATTATGTGCTTGGTTTTTGTAAGATGTCCTTGGTAATTGCCATTTGGAATTTTCCCTGCAGATCCTTCTGAACAACGTGGTCTGGTACACCTTTACTTTGTGAAGTGTGTGGTTCTCTCCATGGTCAGATGCATGGAAATCCAACGTAACTCAGGGTGGGGACTTGGCTCCAAGGTATGTTGGAATATTTTGAATATTTGTGCTGCTGGAATATGTGGCGAGAACCCAAGTCAGTGAACCTGAAAGTAAAGAATTGGGTCTGATGATGGAGCTGACACCTGAAGTTCAGCACCCAAAGATACTGGCCAATCGGATTGGTCAACTGTCAGCATCTAAATTAATTCAGTAGGTGGAGCACAGACCCAGAGGTACAGACAGTGAATGAGACTTGAAATCAGACATCGCTGAGGTGCAGACTCTGAGTACACTAGGCTATTTGGAGCAGACCAGTCTTGTTTATTTGTTTTCTATGTTTTTTATTATATCATTTATTTTGCTTACATTGCTGTATTCATTCTAAGATATGGAGGCCACATCTCCATCTCTGTGTATTTCACACAACCCACCATCAGAGTTCTAGCCCCCTTTCCACCGCCTTGCTTCCTCCTTCCCTTCCCCCTCATATCCCACCTGATAACCACAGTCTTGCCTCCTGTGAATTTTGTGGAGATCTGTCTATTTGCTTTGTTTCTTTATATTCCACCATGAATGCAACCATTCTCTGTTTCTTTCTGTCTTATTTTGCTTACCATGATTCATCCAGGTTGTTGCAAAGGGCAGATTTTCATCTTTTTTAACAGCTGCGTAGACTTCTCACTGTAAAATGCACTTTATTATACATTTATAACACAGCTTCTTTACCTATTCATCTGTTGATGGGAATTTAGGTTGTTTCCATGTCTAGACTATTGTGAATTGTGATCCGTCTCTTTTAAATCTGGTGACAAGAGATTAATAAATCAATCTTTGAAGAGCAAGCAAGCAAGAACAAGGCAGATGGCCAGAACCAGTCAAGTAGGCTGAGGCTGTAAAGACAGGGCTCTGGTTGTGGCGGGAACTTAGTGGTCCAATAAAATAAACTGAGGCAGACGCCAGGCATTCAGGGGGCGTTCACATGACTGGTTAATAGAAATCTTTGTCACATTATACTTGTGTGTGCCCACAGCTCCCACCAGATTCATTTCACAGGGGACAAACAGCCAAGACTAAGCCAGTTCCTTCTGTTTTCAGCCCCCTGTCTTGTCCTGGAATGGTTGAGGGGCTATGCAGGGCTGTACCTGTAGGGACCCCAGCTGAGATACGTTTGCTCAAGCAGGAACAGATAGAATCTTTACATCCAGGTTGACTCTGCTGTTCAGACAGAGTCTAGTTAATAGTTAACTGTACTTTACCAAAAAGTGAGGGAGGCTGCTGAGAAACAAGGGTAGCCCTCACAGGTGTTGCAAAATGTACTTAGAAAAAGAAAAAACTGTTAAGGAAGATTAATTCATGCTTTTCTTTTGTCTGATTAGTTTTTTCTCCAAAGGGGCATGGCTGGAAGAAAAAAATAGCTAGCTCGATGTATTGACGATGACAATTTCAGAGTATGAAATTAAGAAAATTTCTTCAAAGAGCATTATTTCAAGCATAGAAATTTACCAATGCTGAACATGGAAGCAGCCAATCTGTCTGAGAACTATCAGAGGCTCTGAATGTTTGGTTTGGGATGAGCAGCTGACTTAAAATGGGGAAGAAAAAAGGGCATTTTCAAGTGAAATTTTCTTTTAATGTTTGTAATCAAGTTTATTAACATTCTCAAAGTTCATTTAAAAATGAAATTTCAAAGAGCTACTTCTTTTTCAATTGCTCAAGCTGAAAGGCCCATTTTTGATGTGTCATTTCTGATGGATTAGGTCAGTCAAACTTCATTAGATTATAAGTGCTGCGAAGAAAAGCATTAATGATGTAATTGAACAGGATGTACATATCAGTGAGAATTATATCAGGGATGCTGTTTTCTAGAAGATCTGTACATATAAATATCTATTTCTCATCTCTCTGTTTCTTAAATGTGTATTTTCTCTCAATTTCACTTTTTCTCATGTTTATGTCCTTGTGAATGATTTTCCTGTGTACCTCCTCTCATTTGTCTAATCCCCAGAAAAAACTGGTTTGTGAAAAACTTTTTCCCTAGAAAAAGCTTTGCTTGGGCTCTGTGTGAGCACTGTAGGAGAAGTAGATATATATAAATGGCTTGGTTTACCTTTTCAAAACCCAAATAGCATGACTGGAGTTTCCAGGTCTTTTATTGCAGGTCTGTTTCCTTGAGGTTATTTCCCTTTAAACAACAAACATTGATTTAGACTTCCTTTAAAGAAATCCAATGGCATAATATGAACCTCTAAGTTCCTTCATAGCTCTGAAGGGGAAACTCTAGAGTCAATCTTTGAAAAGGACAAAGGATCTTTTGAAGTCTACCTTGTAAGGTCAGCTCTCTCGCATCAGGATGCCTCCATTTTGGGTGTTGTAGTTCCTGCTCCATGTGCTAATTCCATGGAGAAAGGTCTCATTGGTCTAACTGAGTCTTTTAGCTAAGGGCAAAAGAGCTTCTTGATCGATCACTCCATTAAGCCTTATTCATTGGACCACAGGTGATTCCCAAGCAAAGGGGAAGAGCTGCTGGTTCTGCAGCCCCCTCATATACATCACAGAACCAAAGGATCTGGCTCTGGCATGGTAAACAAAATGATGTTCTAGAAAGTCAGTGAGATCCCATGTGAAATCGAGTGGAGTGAAGTCATGAATAAAAGTGCTTAGTTTTAGGAGAAACTGTAGATGAATGCCAGAGCACAAACCCCAAAACTAAAGGAACCTCATGGGTGGTTAGCCAGTATGGCAGAGAGGGTAAGTCCTTAGGTACCAAATTCAGAAAAACATGGGATCACAACTTCAACTTCCTAGTTATCTTTCTTTAGCTATAAAGGAGGATAATAATAGCTACTTTTTTAAAGAGAGGAAAGAAAATAAAAGAGAGAGGAGAAAGAAGATTTAAAGAAGGAAGGAGCAGTAGGGAAAAAGATCTTTATTTATTTAGTTTCTTATTTTGTTTTTTCACCCCAGCCCCAGGTTTCAGACTCTGGTCCTTGGGTTTTATTTAGTCTACACACCAGTGTCTTAGCCACCCAAGTCACCAGGGCATCTCACAACAATTGTTACTAAATATGAAGAACACGAGGTAATGGAACACTATAGCACCCCAACTTTTTTTGTGTTTTAAAGGAAAAGATAGGCAGGAATCAAGATGAGTAGGCAGGCAGGCAGGAAGGAAAGGAGGAAACCCTTTGTTTTTATGCTTTCCTTCATTATATTGGTTGTTTTCCCCCAGACTTGAGATTCAACCCAGGCATATGAGGACTGCACTTCTTCAGAGGTGATTGCCCTAACTACTGCTCCATCAGGGGACACCCTATGGCACCCAAAATTTAGTCAGAAATGAAGCTATGTTCTCCTTCATGACACACTTTCAATATGTCAAGCAGTCATTACTTCACCACAGCTTATTCCTTTCAGAAGCTCATACTCTGTCTCTCTTATCTTGAAATCTGTATTGCCTACCAATGTCTGCACTCAAAACTCTCTGTTAGACACTTACATGACTAAGGGTGGAGTACAAAAGAAAAAAAACTCACTTTCCCCTCTGCACTAAACATGGTCATCACCAAGCTAAACATACTTCCCTCCCACCTGTCTGGGTTTGAGAGTTCCCTGTAGACTAAACGTTTAGAGTGAAAATTTAACTTGGGTAGGAAGAGGGAAAGAGAAGTAGATGAGACCAATAGTGACATACATCAGGAAAGCTCTTTGAGAGTTTGCAGATTCTTAGAAACCAAGAAGGAAATAAACCTACTCAAGACCTCCTCCTAACCCCTCAGTTCTTACCGACCCAGCATGGTCTGGCCAGGCCCTCAAATGGCCAATGTTCACTGGATGCACCAAAACATCTGGGGTATCCCAGATGCCCAGTTTCTGCCAAAAAACTCTAAAAAAATGCTTAACTCTTCACCCTGAATTAGTTTCAGGTTCTTGGAATTCCACATTTGTTTAGTGGAGAAATGCTAACAAAAATCTCTCCTCCCAATGGTATTGAAGCTTTTAAGAGGCTGTAGTTCTACTAGGTCAATATTAATGAGAGCTAACTAGCCATCTGTAGATATTAAAATGTCAGATATCATATTGACTCGTGGTCTTCCTTCTGATCCCATCCCAAAACATTTCTTTCCCTACAAGTTCCTACCTTCTTTCTCTCAGATTGCTTTAACATTTAGCTTGTTAATTGTGTTACATGGTATTATAAAATATCTGGGGAGAAGATTCATTTTAAAGCTTATCTGAAACCCCAAGAATGTAAAGCACTGTTAGTGACAGAGGAGGTAGAATTGCAAGGGATAAAATGTTTTTTATAGTCTATAAGAAGAGTGTAAAATCTTAAGATTTATGACATTTTAATTAAATGAATATATAGGATCAAGTAATATATAGAAGACATAACATACAGACATCCAAATGACCTGCGGTGAATTTTCTGTTCTGAAATATACTAAAACAAGAAAAAATAGACAGATGAATTATTATGTAGCACATTATACTAATACCCTCAGTTAGTTTTATACTACAATAAAGGTGATTCCAAAATTTCACTGGCATGATAGAGAATTGAATATATTCATAGCAACAATATGTATTTATGCAATCAAGAGAACGTTATGTATCATTTTTAGACCAAAGTACCTTAAATGTCCAGGATTTAATTTGCAGCTTAAGTTCAAAATGACTTTGTTGTTTAAGCACATTATTGATAACCTGGGTCACAGGCTATGTCTAGTTACTAATTAGAGAAATAAAAATTTGGCAGATTTTGTATCTGACTGTGGTCTATAAATGAGGACCAATTTCAGTACCAATGAGAAAACTGAATTTTTCTCAACTTTGTGTGGTCCACCTGAAATCTTATAATAGATTGCCTCTAAGAGTTGATCAGACATCATGAAGGCAGCCTACTGTATGTTACAGCAAAAATACAACCCACTAGTAGTAAAGATGCTGTTACATATCATTAATTTTCCTGTTTAAAAATGAAAGACATAATCAAGTGTTTGGGGCTATATTAGAAAAATCACCTGGATAATAGCTGGAAAAAAATGACCCTTTTTTGGCCTAATATTAGAACAACTCTGCAACTCCCACAGCACTGTCTCGATTCATACACACGAGTGACACACAAGGGCTTGTAGAAGATATCAAAGTAACTAAGACTACCTCTGATTTCAGAGAGATGAAAGTCTAGAGCTATACAGTCAAAGGGTGTATCTGTAGAAACTGAAAGAAGGTGGTGCCATGAAAAAACGATGGTGTGGAAAGGAGAAAGGGGCTGACCTGCTGATGAACAATGATACAATGCTGCAGCCTGGAGTCCCAAATGCAGGACTAAGAGATGGAGGTTGTGGGCTGGATTCACTGCTTCTCAGCATCCCCACATCTCCATATTCTCAACTGTAAAGTACAAGCAATAATCTCTCTTCACAAGGTTGCTCTGTAATTGAGATAATGTATATCGAATCATTACTCGTTGAATCTAAAGTGCTGTTCTAAGTTGGAATGTATTGGCCATGTAAAACATTCAGCAATTATTACTGATTTGATTTAAACAGTTGTTTTAAAATGGGTTGGAAAGTCACTAGAAACTTAAATGCATACTAAATAAAGATGTAAGAATGTAAAAAAAGTTTTAAAGTTTGTTTACAGTGAAATGTCATGAAAATATTTAAACACATTTTTTGCCAAAAATATAAAGAGCAATGCAATTATTCAATAGTTTAAGCTTTATGATCTAGACTTTTACAGCAGACCTGCCCATTATTTAATTTTTAAATATTTTATTGCAGTAACATTAGTTTAAAATGTTTATGTTTCAGAGGTACAACATCATAATTCCACATATATAAGCTTTACATTGTAGTTACCTCCAGAAGTCTAGATTCTGTCCATCATCACAACCTGACCCCTTTTACCCACTCACCAACCACAGCCCCCTTCCCCTCTGATAACCACCAATCTGCTTTCTGTATGTAAGAGTTTGTTTTTATTCTGTATTATTGTTTGCTTTATTTTTTCACATTCTATGGGGATGAAATCATATATTTGTCTTTTTTTGTCTGAGTTACTTCTTTTTAGTATAATGCCCTCTAAGTCCATATGACAAGATGTCATCTCTTTTTACAACTGAATAATATTCCACTATGTGTGTATATACATGTGTGTACACATGTATATTTATATGTGTATGCATATGTATATATGCGCATGTATGTATGTATCACACATGATCTAGCTTTTACAACTTCAAATATAAGCTAGTCAATGAGACGAATATAGCAATTATATTATTTTATTATGGACAACCAGTGTAGCAGTAATTTTTTCTTTCACATGCCGACCCAGCATGTGTGCCAGCAGTTATGCATTCTGTCCTGGGTATAATTACTATCGATGCACTATTTGTTCTTTGAAGAAGATTGTATTATAAACTTTTTTAAATTGTGGAATTGTTTTCTATTGGGAGATTAGATTTTGATTAAATAATGATGTAATTTTAAATGTTAGGTTCTCCTCTGAGATGAAAATTCATCAAGCAACTTCATATTGAACTTACATAACACTACAACAAAAAACGGGAGTTATAAGGAAACATTATGTGAAAGTAGAAATTTAAAGACACAAATCAATTCATATAAGATACTTCACCCTTCAGTAAACTTCACAATGAAAGTAGAAAGTGGTTACTAGGATTTTGGGGAAGAAGAAATGGGAGTTATTAGTTAATGTATACAGAGTTTCAGTTCTGAATGATGAAATGGAGATTATGGTGATGTCATTGCACAACAATCTGAATGTATTTAATGCCACCGAAGAGTACTCTTTAATGGTTAAAATGGTAAATTTTATGTTATGCGTAGTTCACTACTATAGAAAAATTGACTGTTAAGATATGCAAAGCGAATTTTAATGACCCTCCCCAACTACTCCTAAATAATTCTAGTTTTCTTCACTACTTTGCATACTTTAATTCACTGAGGCTAAGAGGAGGTATTAAAAATAAAAGAGAATGTTAAAATTATAGTGGCACCTGCAAAATCCCTTTCAAATTAAAGGTCTTAGAGATTGCAGAGATCATTGAAAATATTGCTAATGTACATCTTATCCATGCATATCTGATTTCAGAAAATAAAAATTTCAAAAAGGAGGAAAGATCTAATATTTATTAAGCATCAACTAAGTACTAGGCACTGCACTAGATGCTTCTCCTGACTTGGTCTCATTCTCTTCTCACAGTAACTTTGGAGGCCTATTAGTGTCCCCACTTTATAGAAGAGGACATGACGACTTTGAGATTGTAACTGAAAAGCTCTGATTTGTCCTCGAGCAGTGTATGAACTTCGTCCATCGTCTCCTAAATAGGAAATCTAGGCCAGTCTCGGGTATGATTTGATTTTTATTAAAATTATCAAAAGAGCTAACAAATAGATATTTTGTTCTTCTTACCTATATAAAAACCTGGCAGTTTTGTCAACATTTAACTATTTCTAGGTGGTGTACATGGCATATATCACAGCAGAAAGAGTATTTGATCAAGAGTATAGAGCGTTGCTCCAGTCAGAGCCATAACTTTTATTCTCAATCACTTTGGATAGATCAGTAAACTCCCACTAGACCATGCCTCCCTCAGCCATGAAGAGAGTAATGACACTTCCTCCGTTTATCTGAGTTACGCTGTAAGGGCCCAAAGGGATCATGCATAGAAGGCACCTGACAATGATTAAGGGATGCAAAACAAGCAAATCTAGCATTTGCAGCCACCACAGTTCCTAGTTATTAAAGAGTTCTCCAGATTTTCTAGCTATCCTATCACCATGCAATGCTATAAAGCCAGTGGGTCTGAAAAGCTCCCGGCATTTGCTCAGTCTCTCCAGCCTTCTTCATGTCACTAATCAGCGGCATTTCAACTGTAGATGGCATGAAGCCAGAGTACAGTTTCATGAGGTTGAGAGACTTGCCTCCCAGACAACAATAACTTCCCTCAGTCTCCCTCTTCCAGGCCCTGACCTTTCCCCTCTCCAGCTGAACTATGGTGATAATAGGTGTCATCGACACAACGTGTCTAGACATGTGACTGACTTCATTGTCTGGAACTGCCAAGCTGTTGCTCCGAGCGCCTTCTGGACCAGTGGTAGGTGCTAATGAATGAGGTGCTTGCTACGCAGATAAACGAGGCTGGCAGGGAGAACAATTAGAATGATGTTACTGCAATGCCAATGTTATTTTAAAATTTAATCATTCTGCTGGGTGACTTAATGGGAATTTTTTTTCCATGATAAAGAAACCAAGCCAGATGCTGGTATTATGAATGAGGTTCTATCCACACAATACAATGCTGTTTTGATGATGAATCAGGTTAATAGGTAAAATGGTTGATCGTACCGTGGCATAATTCAGAACCCAAAGTTGGCCTTACTCAAGCCGATTTTTCCATTAAATGCATACTTTGGTGAAGCCAATGCAATCATAACAAAACGACTTCACTTTTACTATATGGAGTCAATCTGAAAGGGATTAAACCACAGTTAAGGATGAAAGACCCAGGAATTCAGAAATTCAGGAAGACTTCGAGAATCCAATTGATTAACTTTTGTCACTTTCAAACCAAAAGAAAAATGCTCTAATAAGTGGTGTCTTCTAATCATAGTAATTAACTTGGTCCTAAATAAAATAAGAACGAATTCTCTTTGTTAGGTATAGCACCATCAGAATGAGGTGTGCTCTTGACTTTTTACTTTTTGGTTTGTGCCAGACACAACACCGAGGCTAAGTAAGCTCTTTCCCTGTGGAACTGGAGTTGGTGATCTGCAGTCTGTGGGCCATGTGTAGCCCATTACCTGTTTTTGTACAACCTGTGTGGTAGGAATGTTTATTTACGTTTTCTGGTTTTGAAAAATCAAAAGAAAATAATATTTTGGCAGGAGAAAATTATAGTAAGTTTAAATTTCAGTGTTCATAACTAAGGTTTACTGGGACACTGCCAATTCATTCATGAATTTTCTATAGACGCTTTGATGCTACAGTTGTAGAAGTGAGTAACTGCAAGAGACCCTTCAGTCCTCAAAGCCTAAAATATTTATTATTTGATGCTTGACAGAAAAAGTTTGTTAAGCACTATCCCCAAATCATCTCGCTTCGGTTAAACCTGGCTCTACCAATTATTAATTAGGTATTCTTGGAAAGTATCCTCATCTACAAAATGTGAATTATACCATGAACTAAATAGGTTGTCAAAAGTAAGTAAATTAATGGGTATAATGTGTTTATGCCCTTTTACTATATAGTACATATAGCATATATATAATGTATATGGTATAGAGTAAGTACTCAGAAAGTACTACTTGTCATTATTATACCTTGCCTTATAAAAAGTAAGGTGGTTATATATTGTGCAGATTTAGATAATTGTAAGGAATAGTATTTGAGAAGTTAATTGAAACATAAAATTGATTATAAACATAGGGGCAGCCATGTTCTTTTCTAAGTGCTTTCTACACATTGTCTTACATAATCCACTGAACAGTCCCCTAAATTCAGTATTATTCCTAGAGGCATTTTAATAATATTTTATTAACAAAGAAACTAGAGTCCAAGATCGTAAAGCTGGTTGAAGGTGAAGCTGGCATTTAAGTCCAAACTAGTTCCTCAGTTGCTTCTACAAATCATCACTGTATCAGTACAACACTGTGGACACACACAGACTCTGCTGCTTCCAGAGAAAAGAATGCACCTTGTGAGCTGAGGACTACGTAGAGGGGCAAAGATGATCTTTACTCATCTCTTCTCTATTTTCACCTCTTCCAAGAGAATGTGTCCTTATGCCACAGCTTGTCCTAGACCAATGGCAAATATGTTATCAGTGAGATTTTTAAGACAATGTAACAAAAGTCTTGAGCAAACTCATTCATTTTTATAGTTTCTGTCAAATCAGAAGTTCCACACGGATAACACTGTCATTGTTCCCAAGTGAAGGACAATCACAAATTAAAGTCATAGATGGGATTTTTGTATTGATAGTCAAGGGAGGGGAAAGAAAATCATTTGTTGAGGGTCTGCCAAGTTCTATAAGCTTTGTATGTGTTGACTCGTACTAACCTCAAACTCCTTGAGTTGAGGTATTAACTCAGTTTAACAGACAGACATCTCCAGTTCAGGTGAACTGAATTGTTTAAACTTAATCAAACTCACACAGTGAGAAAGGGTCATAGCCTGATTTTCATTCCTTTATCTGATTCTAAGATTTCTGCATTTTTCAGTATACAGAAATGCCTCCCATCTAAGGACTTGTTCTCTCAGGTTTGATCTCTAGATCGTGATGAAGTAGAGTTCTGATATGTGTTGTTGGGAGTTGGGGTACAAAACTGGAAGAGTGGAATGAGGGACAAATAGCAGCGAAGGATTCATGCACCAAAATGTGGGAGGACAGCCACACCAAGGTCAGGAACAGGAGCTCACGTTGCTTTTATGAATTCCTTTAGCATAATTTGTGAGTATGCAGATCAGAGTTGAAAATAAGACATAGTTTGTTGAAAACTCATCACTAATATTTTGGGAGGCAGCAAAGAAGTAGCCACATCATGTGAACTTACTTGTCTCAAGCCAAAACTTGAAGAAAATACACATCAAAGCATCTATTAAATAGAAGGTGGATTAATACCTGGTTACTAGGTAGAATCACAAAGAGGCACAGGATGCATATTCTCAGGAAGAGGTTGCACCCCAGCCTGGTGAGGGATGACAGTTTTAATAAATAAGGTTAATGGTAAGAATCCTTACTAGTCTATATAGCTGGTAGGGAGATCCAGTCAGCAGTCAGTGCCTGAAGGCCTTCCATGAGTAGACAGTGTCCCAGGATGGAAAAAAACTTGAATCTAGAGGAATAGAATAAGATCCAAGATGGAGTAAATGAATTTCTAAGCTTGTATGATTGCATGGTTACTGTTAAAATGTTTTACCAAACTCTATCTTATACAATGAAATCTCTAGACACAACTCTTCCATAAGACTAGAAACTCGTTGAAGGCAGACGCTATGATTGATCCATGTTTAACTTGGCAGACATTAACATTATAGATTTTAAGTAGGCAATTTATGGAAGATGGATAAGAGAATGAAACCAATGTCATTACATGAATTTGATGGAAATTTATTAAACAGAGCTGAATCACAAAAACCCAGAATGGGTTTGGCAGTCAGGTTGACTTACTACTGAATCTCAAGAGGTACCAAACCAGTGCTCCTAATATTCTCTTGATGAAGGTCAGAACTGTTAGAAGACTCCTGCAGTGCTAGTCCTCCAGGGCCTAGCAGTGGTACAATGGGGATTTGAAGGCATCAAATAGGGATTTGAAGACACCAGTGAGGTCAACCTAATATGTGGAATTTTACTTGTGTTGACTGAGATTCATGAACTATTGAAGTATGTCCAAAGAAGTGAGGGCAGAGTGGTAAGGGGTTAGGGATCCACACTGGGGACAGATGATAAAACTGGTACTGTGTCTCTGGAAGACAGCATACTCCATGGGAACAGTTGGTTTTGTGTGTTCCTTTGGAGGTCAAGTAAAGCATTTTTTTTTCCTGTATAATAGTCTAGGACAGAACTGAGTCCAATGAGCCAAGAATAGGCAGGCTGATTTCACTTGATAGTAGCACGGAAAAGCCCATGGAAGAGAAATTGCAGGAATCATTCTTTCTTTTTCTTTTTCTTTTTTTCTTTAAAGAAAAGGTGCAAGTAGGAATGAAGACCAGTGGTCACACAGGTAGGAAGAGAGAGCAGGAAGAGGCATCTTTATTTTACTTTTATTTAGTTGTTCATATTGGTTGTGTCCCCCTGGACTTGGGACTCAAAGCAGGGGTATGTGGCTTGCTCCTTTAGAGGTGATTGCCTTAACTGCTGCTCCACCAGGGCACACCAAGGAGTCATTCACACCAAGCTAGAATTGGTGAGTCATTGTTAACTAGATTGATGCCCTAGGGGTCTTATCACCTGTTCTGTGCCTCCAAAATCTATGTTTTGAAAAATCTCATCAAAAACATATTTGTAGTGGGATCTAGAGGGAATTATGCTAAGTGAAATAAATCAAAAGAAGAAAAATAGACACCAGATGACCTCACTCATAGGTGGAATTGAATAGACAAAACAAAGGAACAATGAAACAAAACCAACTCTTGGACACTTGCAACAGAACTGAGGTTACCAATAAGGAATGGGAGTGGGGGAATGGGGAGACAAGTGATGGCAGAGCCCACTGGATAATGTTGAAGAACTCTTGGTGATTTGGTGGAAGGCATGGTGTGTTGACCTATATATGAGGGATAGGGAACCACACATAAGAGTTTATTTTAGCATGTAAAAATAAAAAGAATTAAAAAACCCAAAAAAATTCATATTTAGAAACAAATGGAGAAAAAAAATAAGGCACCCAGAGTCTTGACACACTTTTTAATCTGGATTTAATACATATTAGTAATGGTTTTCTATGCAATACCATCTTCTCAAGGCATTGTGCTCCTTCACTAAAAAAATGAGCTATTGATCATCCTGTCCCTCATTCTGTTCTTCATCTATAGGATCCTGAATCCCAAATTTTATCTACGTAAGAGTCTTGCTTTCACTTATGAAATATTAACTAATTTGCTTTAATGATCATAATCATTACCCCCTTACATCTAGGAAGTAATATGTCATATTAATTAGTCGATTCCTCCATGACAAATATCATTCCCCCCTCAATTTCAAAGTAAGCTTAATGGTTTGGAGTCATACTGTAAGTCACTAGCAAACCCAGAATGTGAACTTGGAACTCTTGACACTCTAAAATGGATGTTCTGCACTAACGAGGTAAGGACCTGTTGACTGTGGGACCTGACTTCATAACTTTTGTCTTCTTTAGATGATGAAGCTATATTGAATCACCAGCATGCTGGTAGGAACCCAATTCACTCATCCATTTCTCCACTATGCTCAGTAGTAGAGGAGCAAAACAGGTCAAGCTCTCCCTCTTGAGAGCCCTGAAATCATTCTAACTTTTTAAGAAGGCCATAATTTTGATTGAAAAGTAAGTAAAGATAGATTTTCCCCAGTGTGGGAAAATTTGGCATTTAGCTAGCTACCTCGACAAAAATATCTAACTGGAACTTGAAGGCATTGTGACAATGCTTGATGAGGTAAAGATGGAAGACTGGATTCATTGTCCTGGCCAACTCTCTATCACTAATAATGTGAGGTTTAAACTGCATGGGATCTGAAATTGTTAAAGCTTGGTGGACATACCTTTCAGTTCAAACTAGTTTTGAGAGTTTACTGTGTGTCAGGCAAATTTGCATGTGTGTCTCTAAATTCCCAAATAGCCTGAAATGAAGCTGTCATTCAAGAAATACCTGAGACTGAGAGACAAGTATAGAATGGCAGAGGTAGAACTGAAATCCAGCCATCTGGGAATTCAAAGCCCATTCCTTCTTCACTCCCCCGAGGTATACCCCTTAAAACAGGTGAGCCACAATTTCAGGTAGGGGCAACTCTTATGGGGTAGTTGTATAAAATGTTCCCTGTTTGCAGCAGTCAGGATGGTGAATTCTGGAGTGCTTGGAGCCACTCTAGGGGAGACGTGTTGGCAGGCCAACATCACAGTTGTTCTGTCCTATAAGGGCTGGAAGAGAGCAAGTCTGGGAGGATGTTTGCTTGTTATTGGTGCGTAGAAGACTGAGGCATCCAACCTCTTTATAATACTCTACATTCAGAGGGGATGTGTTTTGTTGAATAACTTCGAATTTCATCTCATGAAATTCAAGATATGATCCTATGGAAAGAGTGAGAGATTATCAGGAGGAGCCATGTAGGTCTGCCATCAATGAGCTGGGCTTGAATCTAATTCTGCTCAGGTGCCAACCAGCTGTGAGCTGGTTCCTTAGCCCTGTGTTGCTGGTTCACTACACCTGTGCCTCAGGTCACACCATGGTCTTAACTGCACGGAAACGATCAGATACACCTTAATGTTAAAGAATATGAAAAACACTGGAGAAACCCATATGCTTTGTTTTAAGATTCCCTATTAAAAACCAAAGCTTGTTAAGGTGTCTTCCCTGGATGGTGACTTCCCAGATCTTCCTATACGCTCTATTCTTATATTTTCACACACCTATCTACCTCAAGACATGCAAAGCTCATGACTATGAATCAGACTCAGTTATCAGTATTTTCCATCCAACTGCATAATTATAAGAGTTGATTAGAAAGTCTCTTTTTAGCTCATTCATATCTCCAGGCTAGACACAGAATTAGCCGACTCTAATTGCAAAGGCTGAAGAAATTGTGAGGCTTTACATTGGTGTATATAAAACAAAAAGAAAAAACAAATTCAAAAGGTGTCCAGTCAAATTCATGTGAGTTAGTTTTCACTTGTTTCTGATTCTCTGTTAAAGAACTGATGATGAATTAACAATTTTTCATGTAGTCAACTTTCTCCTCATATGTGTATTATTAGTGTATTTTAATATAGGAAAAAACACTCACAAGCTAGTATTAGTCTTCTAATATGCACTTATTCCAAATACAATGACTGCCTAAAACACTGGAAGATTATTTCTGAGTCACACAATGTGGTCGAGTTAATATGCAGAGAACTAAATCCTGCAGAAATGAAATCTTGACATCTAGAAACTTCTCTCAGGATGCAGCTGGACGAATGAAAGGAAGCGTGAGAATATAAGGCTCCTACGAATATGCTGGAATTTGACCCTTTTTTTATTCTTTTCCATACTTTATAGATTAAAATATTATTTTAACTTGAAATAAACCAATGCATGTATCTTTCTCTATCCAGCTCCCAAAAGATAAGCGCAAGCAAAATAAAGTTATCTTTAGTCTGCAGCTGCTACTGGAACCATCAAGAGATATCACTGATAAATAATGTAGCCACATAAAAAGCTTTGAAGCCCACAAAGATGTTTTTCCTTTACTAGGGGTGGGGCCTCAGCACTAAGTAAACAGAATGAGAGGCAGTGACGACCATAATTCCTAGTGATATTTATTCTCTGCATCTATCCACGTCAGGAGGTTTTTTGAAATATGAATTCCATTATTCCAGGTCACCCTGCTCACAAAGAAATCATCATTTTAGCAAATACATATAAGGGTTTACTTTGAACTAGGGAAGTTGTGTTTTAATAGCAGCGTGAGCACAGGGGGAGTAAATATATGCTCAGCCAGATAAATCAGGGAAAGTTTCTTAAAAGAAGTAGCATTTCATTTAAGCTGTTCATCAGGTTATAAATATGAATGCATATTCCAAGCCACAGGGCCAACATAAGCAGACTTGAAGATACACAGCCACATAAAAGACTAAAGTAATGATTTAAAAACTCCAGTGCAGCTGAGGCATACAGGACTTAGTAAGGATTGGTAGCAGATGGGGCTGGAGAAATATATGGGGACAGATTGTAAAGGTTCATATCAAAGGCTAAGAAGTTTTAAATTGAACTTGAAAGCTGTGGAAAACCATTTGAGGTTTCTGTGCTAGAGAGAGTCAAGAACCAAGCGGTCTTATTTTGTTTGGTTTATAAATTTTGTTGAGGTATTAGATATAGAAAAAATGTACAGTTTGCCAACCTCATAAAGTGAACACAGATATGTAACAGTATACCTGCAATCAAAAACAACATTGTCAGCTCCCCAGAAAGCTCCCCCCTGCTCCCTTTCTGTCATTGACACACCTACCTGCTTAGGTAACCGTTATTTTGACTTCTAATATCGTTGATTAGTTTTGTATGCTTTTAAATTTTGTGTAGAGAGAACACGATGATATGTGGTGTTTAGGTCCTTTTTTCTCATCACTATTCTTGTGAGATTCATCCATATTGTGGTGCAGAATTGACACCTCTTTTTAAAACTTTTTATTAAACTTCATTCATTCCTAGCGATGCTGGTATCTGTAGGAATATATCTGTCAGTTCTAATGTTGAGATGGACCTCTGGGCTATTTTCAGATATGGGCTATTAACATCCAGTGTTTCGGTGAGTATGTATTTTCACCTCTGTTACATGAGAGTAGGGGGCAGAGTTGCTGGGGTGTAAGGGTATGCTGACCTTCACCTTCAGCAGATACTGCTAAACATTTTCTCCAAGACCTGTTTCAATTCACTATCAGTAGTCACCTATGAAGTTCCCATTATGTCACATCCTCACCAATCTTGGTGTCTTTAGTTTTCGTTTTAGCTTTTATCCAGGTATATGGTGGCATCCATTGGTTTATTTTTGAGCAGTGTGACAGTGGAGAGAGACCAGAGGTCATTTGTCCGACTACAGAACTATGGAAACAATCGAGGAATGCAGTGTTAGAGGCTGGATCTAGAACAATGCCAATAAGACATTAAGGTACTTTCAGTGTATTTATTTGTCATATACCATGCACACTACTAAAAAGAGTGTATGCACTGTTACTAGGAACCTGTGTGAAATCTCTCTCATCATCTCCTACAGACTTGCACTTTTTCCTTTCAACATCATTTCCATTTATATGGAATCTTTAATCCCCAAACCCTCTGCAAATGAAGCTGAAGAATTGCAGCCCCTCTGTGTCAGTCACTAGAACAGAAAACACCAAAGGCCCAGGTGTGCCTCCCGCCCTGCCTGGTTGAGGCAGGGGTCCAGCCTTGCCGAGACACACCTCCTGCCTGCCTATCTGTTCTGAGCTAGGCTTGTGGCTGGAGTGCCAGCCCTCAGGGGCCATCTGGGCAGGCGGAGGCAAAGCAGTCACAGGGACATGGGTCCTGATCTGCTTCCGCAAGCAGGTGTCTGTTCATGACTCACTGCACCTGGTTCACCATGGCAGCCTGGCAAGAACCAGAGGCTCCATCTGTGAGAGTCCAGCCAAGGCACCTGCAAGCAAGAGAAGGGATTTCATTGTCCTCTGAATAGCTTGACTAATAATGATCGCTTGCTATGGGAACAAAAAGGGCTTTGTTTATGAATCTTAACCTTCAATCCCTGGTGCTTTAAGCAGTTTTCTGAGTGTCTGCAGGTCATGCAGTATAGAGGCTCATTTCTGAGGGCAGGGCCTCTTTGGGGTCAGGGAAGCAGTAGGCCCTCATGCGGCACCCTATGCAGAACAGAGCGGGAGGAACCCCCTCCCATCCAAGCAACGCTCACCCTGCCTTCCAGACTCAGAGACCAGTCCTGCTGGGCCAGTCAGTCCTACCACCCACACAATCAAGCTGCACCATCTGCTTCTCCAGGGTTCAGGTCTGACCAGTGTCGTTCACAATGGGCTCCTTGGGAAAGTCTCAGAACCACCAGCATTGGAATTAGAATGGAATGCTGAAAAAGTTTATAAAACTCTTTCCCCACTAAAACATCTTTTGAACTGGAGGGTGTTCCCTTTTTTGAGGCAAATAAAAGTGAGCCCCCTCTTTTTAAAACTTTTTATTAACTTTCTCTTTCAAATGCATGACTCAGTCGGTGCATGTGCTTTGAAACCTCCTTCCTCATTCTTGATTTTAACTCTGGAGTCAGCAGGTTAATTCCCTAAGCTAAGTATCCCATTTCTGGAACCTGATGCTTCTCCTTATGACTCGTCTTTCCCGCCTCTGCAGACAGTACCATTGATACCACAGCCACTGATTCAGGACCTGAGGACATCTTTGACTCCTCTCTACCCTTCCAGCATACTCCCTCCACGTCCTAGCTCCTTACTTTTCACATGCCCTGCATTTACTTTCCTACTTCTACCATCCTGGCTCAGTACTGGACCCCAGACTGGACACACTCGTCTCCATCATTGTCATTTGAATATGTCCCACACTGCAGTGAAAAGTCAAGCTTCCTGAACATGTAAGCAGAACATTTATTTCCAAATTTTTATGTTTTTAAATGTTCAGAGTTCTTCAGTGTCTTCAGAATCAAATGCAATATATTAAAGGTTCACTCAAGGCCTTCTGAATAGATGCCCCCAGTTAAAACTTTCAACATTTTTTCCATTGTTTCTCATACTTTGTAATCTGGTGCAGTAAATTTCAAATTATGCTTTTCGAAGTCTAGTTGTCCATGGAAACACTACAGAATCATAAAATCCCTCTCAGGAAACAAAAGGAGGGAGATTCTGATCAGATACATCCCTGCTTCTAAATTCATTATATTTATTCTATTTTTGTGCTTAATGTGCTTATTATTTAACATGTAAATGTATAGTCATTAAATTAATTTTAATATTATATAGATTTCTGTTGTTTAAAAATAGTAATGAGTTTTAAGCCCATTCTGTCTTATAATCAAAAACCTCCCTGAGCCCTGAATATTCGATCCAATGTCCATGTCCTCTGATACTGTGCTCTTCAATAAGCTGAATTATACTTTCACATCTTAGAAGCCCACCTTAGAAGCATATCTTCCATCACTCCAGAGAGTCCCTTTCTGCCTCCATCTGGAGATGAATTTTTCTCTTCCATCTTTCAGGAGAGAGCTGAGAGAAAGTTCTGAGTGTTGGCTGGACCTACTGTCTATAAGGCTTCCGTTGTGGTGCAAATGTGTGTCAGAGACAAGCAGGCTGGAGGATCCCAAAAGACAAAGACAAAAACATGAAGGACTATTGAGGCACTCCGCCACTCATTTAGGTTTCTCTGCTTCTTTGGATGGAAATTCTTATGCTTCATATAAGAGGCAAACACTGTGGTGAGAAGGCTCACTAGTGGTTTTGTAGGACACAGAGTCTCAACCTATCACCTTGATTTCCATCTCTAGCCCTACTTCAGCTCCTCATACCTACCATCAGCCTTTTGAGGGAGCTGTCCTTTGATAAATGATTTGTTCCTCTATTAAGAACTTTTTCAGTGTGTATTAGCAATTCTATCCCCTCCTACACCCTTTTCCAACAATCTTTTTCACTCCCCTTTCATCTTCCAGAAATTTACAAAAACTGCCTCTCTATGTTTTGAACTAGAAGTCCTTACATTTCGCTGAATTCATATCTTGGGTGAAATAAGTTCAAAGACACAGGCGTTGTTTTGGATTAAGGGAAACATCTGAGGTGCAAATTGGCCAAGAGTTAGGAAGTTCAACAAGGTGCAAAGGACTGGATTATATGAAGGATTGTGAAGAAATATATCAAATTTGTACTGTTGGACAAGATTGAAGGACTCAAATTTAGGAAGCTGAGACAGTAGCTTGAATTAGGAAAGACAAAACCTGAGTCTAGTGCTAAAATAGAGACACACTAGCTTCAGTCTCTTTATGGTTTTTTTAGGGATGAACAGTCTTTCCAACAGATGTTAAAAGGGAAGTCAGAACCTTTACCTATGGTGTGACCCCAAATGTGATAGCAGCAGGAAGTTCAATAATTGGTATGCTACTTAAATTTAAAAAGTGATTTCCCATAGAGTCAGCATATGATGTCATTAACTCACTTCATTCCGAATAATTCTGTTCAGATTATACTGAGATTCTTCATCCAACTTTGCAAGCAATGAGAAAAGTAAAAATATTTCCAATTTGCAGTAAAAGTGTTGTCTATACATTCAAACCAATGTGGTATCTTTTATTGAGAGATCAATGGAAGTCAAGGGGGGAAAATGGTCACTTCATTCGGCAAGCATGGACTGATCAATTAAGTGGCCCATTAAGAGAAAGTCAATTGTTTAAAAATGGTTGAAATTGTGTGTGTGTGCATGTGTTCAATGAAAAGTAGAAAATATTGATAAAATAAAGAGACTTGGGCTATCATGAACACCCTGAGTGCACGCAGATATGTTTGCTCCATGACTTCTAATGGCCCACAGTCTTACACAATTGAGCAGAGCAAATATTTGTTTCCATATCGACTCTTAGGAAAGATGTGGAAAGCAACAGCGTCTGGAAAAGATAAAGAGCATTGTGTGTATACATATGTGTGCCGTCCATATTGGCATATGAAGACACAGAAGCTGAGAAACAAATATCCACTCTAGAACCATGACTGCAGCCTCTGGGTCTAACTTCATTTCTGTGGCAAAGAGACAATTCAGCCATGCACAGAAATTAAAGTATATGGGTGGGGAGTGAAAAACAAAATATGGATGTAATGAAATAAAAAAACGCCAATGGTAGTTCTATTATTATGTGATTATGAAGCAAAATATCCCGGGTAATGAGAGGTCACCATGTCTAAAAATCAGAGCACTAATGGTTCTAACCCACTGATGAGAAGCAGTGATCTCAATAAAAGGCAACACTAATGGAAATAGCTCCTTTGGGAAAAGGCTGATAGCTGTATTATAGGACAATGGAGAGAAATAGAGAAACCTCATTCTACCTAAAAATCTATTGCTTCAACTAATAATGCTTTTTTAAATCAGTTGGGAAATTTCTCCTTCAAGTGCTTGCTTCTAATGCTTCTCCTGCCTAGATTCTAATCTTCAAAAGTTCTCCTGTATAAGTGAATCAGCCAGTTGTGTGTGAACAGTTCTAAGGAACATTCTTGAGTATGGCAAATGAGTTCAATATAGCCATGAGATAAGAGGTCTGTGGTTCAGCAATGTTCAGGAGGCTTTTAAAGAAGAAAAGATGGCTTATTCTTTGGGGCCAAGTATTAGAAATATTCAATCCGCCTCAAGCTTCCCATCACAATCAAAACCGTGTACTGAGAGACCCTCCCTACATCTAAATAGCACACCTGGAAGATTCTTTTCCTTCAAGACTGCCTTTTAGCTTTTTGTTTAGAGAGGATTTTTACTCAGCTATAAAGTATATAGTATAAAAGTAGTAAGAGAATCAACCTGTGATTTGCCCTAAGACATGAAATTTGATAGAGAGAATGCTGCTTTTACTACTTTATCTGATTAATTAGAGGGCTTATATATTTTACAAATGTTAAGCTCTTCAAAGGTCAAGTTAGTTTCTAAATATATTTTAAATTATCCCTATAAGTCAATATGGTTAAGTCCTCAATTTCATGAATAGGTTCTTAGAAATTAAGAAAAACATTATTTAGATAAACAGTTTTGCCATCTACTGATATAAGCAAGAGTTAAGCTCCTACAGCAGATATCTGCAGACAATAAAATCACTTACCTCCTAAATAAGACCCAAAACACTTTTAATATTAAATAAGAATTTGTTTTGCTATTTTAAGGAGAGGAAGAAAGGAAGAGAAAGAAGAAGCATTTTTTCACTAAGGAAGGAAGGGAGAGGAGGTAATTTTATTTCTTTATTTATTTTTGGTTGTTCCCCCTGACCCCAGTTCAGAACCCAGGTCCTTGGGGTTTTTTTCATGGTTCACACCCCAGCTGCCAACTCAGTGCATGAGCTACTAGGGAAGATCTTAAACAGTAAATTTTATGTATTTATTCACCCACTTATTCCAGTTCTGAGTGGCTGGAGTCTTTCCATCTCAAGCCACATGAGAAAGAGACAGAGGGAGAGGGGTGGGGTACACAATAGAGACACATCATTTAACTTTACATGCAAAGCTTTGGGTAATAGGAAGAAACAGAAATATCCAGAGAAAACCCACACAGACCTGGGGAGAGCACACAACTCCTCACACTGTCCCAGTCCAGAGTCAATTTCTTTTCTCATAAATGTTAAAATAAATTGACATTGAAGTGCCCCTTGTAAATCAGGCAGTTAAGGCACAGGCTATAAAAGCCATGGACCTGCCTTTGAGACCTGGAACTGAAAAAAAAAAACAAAAAAAACAGACATTTTAAAAAATTAAAACAAAACCAACATTAAAGCAATGTTATTGAAGATCTGGTAGTATAATGCTCTTTGCAGTGGAGAAAAATGATAAATTGAACATAAAACCTCATCATCTATCAAAATTACCGAAAGCTCAGAGGAACTGTGTGGGGAACAGCGAGTGACTGGGCCTTGGGTGCAGGTGGGGCCATGGGCTATGTAGGGTGAAGCTAGAGAAGGTTGGAGTGTCAATCATGAAGATATTTTCCTATTCATAGAGCACTGAGGAGGAGACACAGGGTTTCAAACTGGAGATGCCAGGAGCCTGTAGAGACTTGGGAAGACCTCTTGAATGGATGGAATGGTTTGCCATGGGAAAAGAAGAAAAAGAGAAAAAGCAGAGAACTCAGGTCATCAGTAAAGCATCCCAACTATCTTCTTGGTGCCCTCTGCTTAACCAAATACATTTTTCATGGTCACCTGCCTCTTCTGGGATAGGTATCAAGCTTTGGTTTAGACCTGGAGATATTATTTCATAAGTCTAAACAGTAATTTCTAAACAGGTGTGGTTCAGAGTGGGGTTATGTTTGGAAGGGAATAGGGAGTATCCTAGCATGGAGATTTCAAACTATATCAGCCACCCAACTGTGCCCCCATCATCTATTCCTGAAATTTTGAAGCCTCCTCTTGGAGATGTCTGTGTCCTCTTCACCCCACAGGGTCCCTGCCTCGATCAGATGCATGAATGATGAGAGTGGATATGTTGTTTGCTCCAGTGTGACCTGAGGAGGTAGAGATAGACAGTAAGTCTTCTAGAATGTGCGATAATGTTGTACTGTCCTCTGTCTTTGAAGCCCAGAAAATAATTATTTCTCCAGGTAAACTTTTGTTCCATTCCCATTCCGAACAGAACCTTTTAGAATTTAAGGAAGAAGAATCAAAGTATTATTATCACTGGCTAATGAGCATACACTATTAAAAGAGGTAGTAATCCCCATTACCCTGCCTTTCAATAGGTCAGAAAAACAATGAGGGAGATACAAGAGTAATTTACAGAACTAATTTGCCGGCTTTGACTAATGCTCCATTCGTAAACCTTTATACCCTTGTTTTCTGCTTCTTGTCCCTCACTCTCTACTTCTTGGTTTAATCTTCTTTGAGGTATCCCTTCATCTTGTCATCTCATTTTTCTTTCTTTGCCTCTTCATCCAACTGATTCATATGTATGTGGATACTAAAATTGAAATTTTTCTTTATGTAAAATTATTCTGTGGAAATATCATGTAAATTAAGACTCTAAAATGCACTGATTGCCCAAGTTAGAGATAAAATAAATGTGTCTTCACAATCTCACGAAGAAGAAATGATTGAAATGAGGTGAGTATTCACCTCCCTTCAAGATTCCACAGGTGGTAGAATCTTAGGGGATAGAAGGATACATTCTTTCTTCTATCACTTCTGTGTACCCACAGATTTATTTCATCATCTCTAAAAATTTCCTCATGCCCCATTTCCTTTTCAATTTATCTTAATATGGAACTAAAATATGCATCATATATCAATTTTGATATATGATGAGGTTTTATGGGCAATTTACCATTTTATTCCTATGTGGAGATCACCTATGTTTTCACAATTATTCAAGACCTCAAATCACAAATCCTCTAAAAAATGTTCCTAATTCTTCAATTTAAAATGAATCTTTTCTTTCTGTATATTTTTACAGCACTGTGGATTTATATTTTTTTATTCTCCCTTTTTTCATTCAATTAGTTATTCACTCATTCATAGATTGAAGTCCTTACACTCAATATGATTATATTTGGAGATAAAAATCTTAAGGAGGCAAATCAGACTAAATAAGGTTATAATCCAACAGGATTGATGTCTGTATAGGAATAGGAAGAGGCACACCCTGGTGGAGTATCAGATTGGTCAGCTGCCATTTGCCAAGAGTGCAGACCACATATCCCAAAGATCCAGGTTCAAGATCTGAGGCTGTATTGAAACCAAGATGAACAACTATGTAGAGTAAGTAAAGTGTTTCCTCCTCCTCTCTCTTCCTGCCTGCTTATCTCTGCTCACCTTCATTCCCACCTACACCTTTCCTTTAAAAAAAAAAATACAGGAAGATACCAGAAGTGCATACACAGAGGAAAAGCCATGTAAGCACACAACACAGCATGAAGGTGGCCATCTACAAGCCAAGGAAAGGGGCATCGGAGAGGAACAGAAAGATCCCTTCAGCTCTCTGGGTTCTTCTTGGGTTGATGGAATAATCAAATTAACATCAGACTGAGTATGAAAAAAAAATTAATTAGAAAATATACATAGACATGCATATTCCAAACAATAAGGCAAAATGGAGGTATATAATCTGAGCTCAGGAATAAAATAGGGGACTCTGGCATTAGGAATGAGAAGGGTACTCATAAAATCTCATATGATGGGAAATGATGATTCACATGATGAAGAGCAGATGTTCTATAATTAGGTATGTTCTTCAGACAGAAAGGTTATTTCTGGTAATAACCCTAATTTGGGGTGTTGTCACCAATTTTCATTCTCTTAGGCACTTTTAAGAGTGGTAAAAGTTTCCCATGACCTGCAGGGACTTACTTCAATTCAAAATAATCCATATGCCAAAGTGGCATATCTTGGGGAAGTTTGCTCTGAATATCTTGGGAGCGTTATTCTGATATTATTGGGGAAGCCTATTCTTCAGGAGCTAATTGCTCCTACAAAATCAAAGTTGCTGCTAAGACTTTATTCTTGGATTTCTGGTCTCCAAAGCCATGAAAATAAATGCATTTCTGTTGTTTAAGCCATTTAGTCTGGTTAATGGAGCCCCAACAAGCTAATACACTTACCAAACTTGTATTTCAAGTCTATGATATATTAGGACTCTTCATCAAGTTCCCTATATAAATCAGCCTGCTCTGCATCCATTATATTAATGCATCTCATCTCTGCCCAAAGGAAAGCTTTTTGTGAACTGACAAGTCCAGTTCAGAGCCAAGTAGAGGCCTTGTGTAGACTAAAAGCTGAATCAACTCCTGAATTAAAATAAAATTTTGCTAAACCACCTGTTGGCCTTGGAGAAGTGGAAAGTATTTGCAGATTGAAAGATGACATCCCTTTTCTATGTTTCAGTTCCTCTGAGCAGTCACACTACACACATTTATCTCACATTTTCTGCCTGAATCCTCCTGACACCTGAACTATGTAGCTTCAGAATTTAGGGAGTATAGTCAAAACAACGTTTCCAGCATGGCCATGGCTAACACCACCATCAGCCTAAGGAAGGCAATTGTCTTTCATCCTCACTGATTTTCCTCTCATGTACACTCTATCTTTGTACTAATGATTTCATTTGTTTTCATATTTGAATAAGAAATGAGATGCATAAAATTTCCTTCTTTCCGCCCCCTTTGACTTTTTACAGTTGACTGCAAAAGACTGTCCAAGTTCAGGAAAATTGATTTTTTCCATTTAAATAATCTAATCTTCACAAACCTTTTAACACCCAACCAAAAACCATTTAAGGCACAGCAAGATAATTAATATTGAAAATAGTCTCCACAGGGGTTCTGAATACCTGCCTTCCCACGTTTCCCACTTGGAGATGTATCTAGTTTATAGAGTTAATGGAAAGGTCTATTCACCAAACATGAATTCTGCTTTAATAGACATTTCCATTCACATATGTTATAGATTGATTAATTCAACTGGCCAGATACTAATTAAAAATGCATTAGGGATTCACTTCTGGATGGTGACTCAACAGGATGCATTTTCGGGTTGCTCCCCACAGACACCGGAAAAAAAAACAAAAAAAATCACCTATTTTTCTGAGACAAACACCAAGAAACAACTGGCATTTCAGCTGGAGACAGATCAGCTGACAACTAATGGTAGAAGGATGAGGGCATCTGGTGCGGTTCTCAGCTAAGCCGATGATTTGGATTTGGGATGGAGCTTGGGGATTTCCGGACGTGCGCTGGGATGGAGGCTAGGGATTTTGGGTCCAGCTGCAGAGGCAGCAAGAGATGGGCCCAATGGGGCTGAGATGCAGAGCCACGGAGGGCCAACTTCAGAGGGGGTGAAAGGAGAGCTAGCGCACTAGGAGCTGAGCAAGAGCACCCATGAGCCCGCATGGAGATATTGCGCTGGGTGCAGCCATACTGGAAAGCAGCCAAATCAAACCCCTCTCACAACCATTTCATCCCAGAGCCTGGGGTCCACCAAGGGGAAATCCAGCCCATGGCACATCCACACACTGGAAATTCTGCCCATCGGATGCCCCACCCCCTGGAATACAGTGAGAAGGCAGTCCCAAACTTCAATTCTACCCGCTAGTGCCACCTTGTGTGTAAAGCTGAAACTGCAGCTTGATTGCCAATCCTGGGCAAGTCAAACCAATGCAATGCCAGGGAAACTGAACCCTCAGAAATATTAGCAGAATGATGAATAGAGAAAAGGCACAGAAAAATATATGTGAAATTATGGATCCAAACATTTTCCAGGGGAAAATCTGAATACAGCAGACACATGTAAATAACCTGAACAGGAATTTAGGGTAATGGTGATTAACAAACTCATGGGAATCCAGAAATCAGTAGAGGCACTAAACGAGAAAGTCAGGAAGCAAAGAGAAGAATTAAAACAAGACATACAAGACATCGAACAGGTGGAAGACATGAGGCTGAATTAAAGAACTCAATAGAGGAGCTCAACAATAGGACAGATGAAGCTTCCAACAGAATCAGTGATCTGAAATATAGGATAGAGGCACTCAATCAAGCAAACCAGCAAAGAAATAAAAAAAATTCAAAGAATCGAAAACAGTCAAGACCTCTGGGATAACATCAAAATGAACAACATTTGCATCAGAGGGGTCCCAGAGGAAGACAGAGAAAAGGGGACAGAAGCCATATTTGAAGAAATAATAGATGAGAACTTCGCCAATTTGAAAAATGAAGCAAGCCTTCAGATCCAGAAATCTCAGAGTTCCTAATATTGAAACCCAGACATATACCTAGACATATCATCATAAAAAATTTTTAGTCAAAAATACAAGATAAAGACTATTAAAAACAGCCAGAGAAAAATGTGTCATATACAGAGGAACCCCTATAAGATTGTCAGCAGATTTCTCAAATGAAACTCTGCAGGCCGAAGGGAATGACATAATGTATTCAAAGTGCCAAAAGAAAAGGATTTTCAACCTAGGATACTATATATGGCAAGATTATCGTTCAGAACCGAAGGAATGATAAAAACCGTTTTTGACAAGCAAAAGTTAAAGGAGTACATTACCACAAAATCAGCTGTGCAAATATATTAAAAGATGCTCTATAAAGCATAAGAAACTACACAGAAAAATAGTAAGACAACAAATACTTAAAGTGGGGAAGAAGAGAAGAGAACAAAATATGCAGAGTGAGAATGAGTAGAAGACGAATATGCTTTCAAATAAAATTAGGTAATAAACATAGAACTGTGAATGCTAACTTCAGGGTTACCTCAAAAATACATCCCCAGGGAGAAAGCGAAGAAGAAAACAAAAGGCAAAATCAATCAAAACATAACTGCACCTATCCAACCTAAAAACAGAAAGAGAACAAAGTTATCACCTGGAGCAACATACAAAAGACAAATTATAAAATGACACTATGCAGCTATATAGCAACAGTCACTCTAAACCGTAATAGACTGAACTCACCAGTCAAATGAGTGACTGAATGGATTAAAAAGCATAACCCAACCTTCTGCTGCATTCAGGAAACCCACCTTCTTCCCAAAGATAACCAAAGACTCAAAGTCAATGGCTGGAGGAAATTCCTGCAGTCGAATGGCAACCACAAAAGAACAGGAACAGCTATTCTTGCATCAGATAAAACAGACTTCCATCTAGAAAGCATAACGAAAGACAGAGATGGACACTATATAATGATTAAAAGACCCATTCAGCAGGAAGACAATGCTTATTAACATGTATGTACCAAATGAAGGAGCATCAAAATATACCAAGCAAGTATTATTAGATCTGAAGACAGACATTGACAGCAACACTAAAATAGTGGGGGACTTCAACACTCCACTTACAATAATGGACAGATCAACCAGGCAGAAAAGTAACATGGAAACAGCCACTTTAAATGACCATCTGGAACAGGTAGGTCTAATAGACATACACCTATCATTTCACCCAATGATTATAGATTTCACTTTCTTCTCAAGCACTCATGGAACATTCTCAAGGATAGGTTATATGCTGGGACATAAGACATTTCTCAGCAAATTTACAAGTATTGAAGTTATACCAAGCATCTTCTCTGACTACAATGGCCTAAAAGTGGATATCAACCACAAAAGAAAGCTGGAAGATCCCAAACCAATTGGAAACTCAACAATATGCTCCTGAAGGACTCTTGGATAAAAAAGGAAACCAAAGAGAAACTTAAGAGAACTTATAGGTAGAGTGTGAATAGACAAAACAAAGGAATAGATGAAAAATAACCAACCCTGAAACATTTGCAACAGAACTGAGGTTATCAAAAGGGAATGTGGCAGGCAGGGGCAAATGGTGGTGGAGCCCACTGGACAACGTTGAAGAACACTTGGTGATTTGGTGGAGCGCATGGTGTGTTGAAAAATACCTAAGAAATGGGGAACCTATACATAGAAAATTATTTTAATGTATAGAATAATTACTATAATAAAAATAAATTTAAAAAGTGCATTACAAAATGATTTGTATTATACACCTTTGCTGGTATTCTTACTAGTGTTTCTGAAGTCCATTGAGTCAGAAAATCAATGCCATGGAGTCTATTTCTCAGCCATAGCCTCACGCACTGTACAAATTCACTGGTGCTGATGGGAACCTCACTGGGAGGCGAGAGCTGAGTCAGGAGGAGAAGGAAAAAAGTCATTATCTAAAGGTCAAATGCCAATATTAGCATTGAAAGCAAAATCACAGATGCACACAAGCATAAAAATATCCCTTCTCCTATTATTCATCTTGACTTTTGTGAATTGAGAGCACTCAATAGAATTGGAGTTAGAGTGATAAAATCTCTGCCTAGTGAGAACCCCCATCTCCCATAATGCTGAAAACACTGCTCATTCTGAACTCTTTCCTTGCTGTGAAAACCCTTTCCCCTCCTGAGAGCCCATTCCAATCACATCTCCCTCCTGAGAGCCCATTCCAATCACATGTAAGGCAAGAGTTTCTACTCTTAAATTCACAGTCTTCTGGAAATATTTTAAATTCCAGAATTAGAAATGAATGAACATACTTCTGGAGAAAGGATACATAGCTCTCATAGATCTTTAAAGGTATCCATGACCCTAGAAATCTCAGAAAGAATGCTCTTCACCCCCATTGAATTCCATTGTCCACTCTGTGTTCCAATCACACTGATTTTTGACTTTATGTAGATGGGGAGTGCTTTCTTTAGCCCAAGACACATACTGTGTCCCATTCCTAGATCATACCCCATCTCTGTAGTCTGATTCTCTTGCTCATCCATTAGATGTTTGACTGAATATTACTCTGAGAGCCTGCTTTTCCAGACCACTGCCAATAATAATTCTTTTGAGGCACTTAACATTAATTATAATTTTATATCTGTGCAATTATGTGACTAATGTTTACCTCACATTAGAGTGTAAGCTCCATTAGGGTAGGAATCAAATCACCATTTTCTCAGAGCCTGAAACTGTCTATACAACTTAATCATATTTACCGTACAATGGAAAATGTATGACTAATGAATCAATTAATGATTATCCTAAGCTCTAATTTCCCTAAAGCTTCCTATAACTATGTTGGCATATACAGTCCTCTTTTCTAAAATTCTAAGTTCTCAAGCACATAGAGAATAATACTATTCATCGGGGCACTATTTTTTGTTAACTTGTTGTATCCTCTAAAAAAGTCTTGTGTATGCAGTCAACCTAACCATTCATTGGGACAGAGATGAGTCTTACACCTCTTTCATGGTTCCCCTCTCACTTGGTTCATTGTTGAGCACATATTAGGAAATAATCAGATGCTCTCTGATATGCCACTTATATAAGCTAAGTGGAGCTCAATCTGTCTTGCACTAATTTACAATAATTAATAAGGCATTATGTGACCTGCCTCCCAAACTGATTATCAGCTCCCTATGTATCTGGATCTTTCCTATTGCCCTAGAACATTCAAGGTGGTACTGGTGACTCAACAAATTGTATCAAATTTATGACTGACCATACATGCAACATGGGATCAGGCAGTCAGTAGCTGTGTTTTCCATGAGACCTGAAAAAAAAAAAAAAAAGAGTAAAATGTCAACAAAACATTTTTCTGATCTTTTTTTTTTTTTTTACAAATTATAACTTTCCTATTTCAAAGGACTGAAGAACATCTTACTAACTCCCAATGGTCAGTCTGAATGGACATCCGCTAGCACTTCTACCTCTACTTCTTACAGTTATATTTTGAGTGAAGCACTTTCTATCACACCATCCTGCTATCCCAACAATGTTTTATTCTTGGTTAGATAACTGCAATATGAACTTCAGAGAGAGTCCATATCTTTTTCATTTTCTTCCCAACTGCCATTTCCCTTTAGTATGAGATCATACACTGGAACGTTGATGGATAAATTTTGGACAGGTTAGGAAGGGGAGGATCAAGATGGATTACTATATCTGATTGCCTAAAAGCTCAGGCAATGGGCATATTTCATAAGTCAATCAACAAAGACCTAAAGGCAGCATTTATCCTAGATCATTATTTATGATCAAGAAGACGGGAGAAAAATGCATGGAATTTTTGAACCAGAAGGGATATGCTTAATATGCTGGAAAGAAGCAATATTATAGCAACTACAGAACTGATGCTGGTATTCTGCCTTAGGATGCATCCTGCTTTCAGAATCAGAACATGGAAATGGTATACCTCCTTTGGGAAGGTCTTGAAATTAGACTGCATGTATGTATTAAGATTAGCCGCAACTCTATATAAGATAGCAAATGTCAAGAATCTTTAGGAGGGACTGTGCTTTCTCATAAAACTATCCACATATAAACCTCTTCTATTCCTTTGCTGGAACTGCCTTGACAAACTACCACAGACTAGGTGACTTGAACAGAAATTGATATTCTCACAGGTTTGGAGAACTATGGTTAAAAGTCTAAGATCAAAGTGTCGGCAGATTTGGGTTTTTAGTTACAAATGGCCACCTTCTCAGTGCATCCTCACATGGGCATCCCTCCATTTGTGTGCTGTCTGTGCCCTAATCTCCTCTTTACAAGAATACCAGCCATTGAATTAGGACCCATCCGTATGACCTCATTTTGCTTAGATTACATTTTTAAAGACTCTCAAATAGTCAAATTCTGAGGCAACATATGAATTTGAGGGAGACGCATTTTCACACTTTTTCTTTGATTAATATCTCCTCCTAACTACTTTCTCTATACCCATTTAATCATAAATCAAAGTCACATTTTCCTATGTAAATTATATGAGATCATATATTTTCTTAAATATAGATCTTCTACTTAACATATTAATTCTTAATTGCCCATAAATTATAGAAATAAGTACACATTCTAGATGGTCACATAAAGCTCATTCTGGTTCTATTCTTAAGCAGAGCTTCGATTCCCAAACTAATTGAACTCTTTCCTCTTCTCTATACAAGTCTTTCACATTACATCCAGTAGGCCCTTGATTATAGTTTCCTTCTGCCGGGATACACTGTCCATCTCCACTTTCACCCCAGATATCTACGCCAACTACCCCTCCCATCATAACCCTCCTGGCACAATCATCAGTTACATCTTTATAAAAACAAATCCTGTTATTGTTTAAGAAGGTTCACAAATGCTTCTTATTCTAATAAATATATCCTGATGCCTCCAATAAAAAGCAAACTTTCCTTCTAAACTCCTATGCTAGCCAATCTTAAGGCAGCAGTATAATTTAGAAAGAAATACGTTACCTGCTTTGGAGACAGAATCCATATTAGTTTCCTAAGGCTGCCATAACAAATTACCCCAAATTTGATAGCTTAAGCAATATAAATTTATTCTGTTACAGTTCTGGAGGCCAGAAGTTTGAAATCAAAGTGTGGGCAGGTCCATGCTTCCTCTTGCGGCCCTAGGGTAGAATTAATTTCCTTCCTATTCCAAAGTCTTATGTCTGTCTGCATTTCTTGATCTGTAACTACGTCATTCTCTCTCTCCCTTTGTGGTTAACTGGCCTTCTCTTCTGTGTCAAATCTCCCACTGTCTTTCTCTCATAAACACACTTACATTGGATTTAGAGCCCAGTTGGATAACGAAAGATTAAACTCTTCATCTCAAGATTCTTAGTTATATCCGTAAGAACATTTATTCCAAATAAACATTACAAGTTTGGGAAATTAGGATGCAGATGTGTTTTTTGGGGATGAGTATTCAACCTACTGCAGAATTCAAGTCTTCTCCATATTTATATCCCCACCATGATCAGTACACAGTGTCTTGCATAATATGTGACAACATACATTTGTGGAGTAGATGAATAACCAGCAATCAGTTAGTTCAATCCTAATCACTCACAAATTGTTTACTGAATGAACAAATGGTTAATCTGCAATAACACAAATACAGAGTTGTTTTGATTTTGCCAAGGTAAAAATTAAGCGTTACTGATGCAAAAATAGTAAGGAAAATAATTAGTGGATTTCTGGTATAGATCTCTAAGTCTGATAAATTACTTATTGATACTTTTTACATCCTTTTTAATCCTTTATTTAGACATTGTCACTTTTTAATCAAAGAGAATTTTTTGTATGTTTCCATTAAGATTTTTCTGTCTTTGTCAGTGGATTCCAAACACATTAGTGCCAGGAGTATTGAAATATCTGAACCATTATTTTTTTTACAAAATAGCATAAATGGACACATATTGACTTTCAATTCCATATATTTAACATTTCTTGCAAAGCATCAGATTCATAGATTCTTGATGGTAAAGTGTAGAACATCCTCACATATTTAATACATAGTGTCATTGTATGAAATCACTTACCTTATAGACAGATATTATAAATAGCATATTTTACAGCTTGTAGTAGATACTAAAAAATTAATAAACCTTTTATTTTAGTATAGGTACATTTTTACAATATAGAAAAGATTCATTTAAAATAATACCTTAAGAACAGCAGCACTTTCTGCTCTTCGAATTGTATTTTGTGTTATCTCATTAAACCACCCACAAACCCTAAAAGGGAAGTAAAACTCACTTTATTCAAATATCTAATCACTAGCAGGGTTCTTTTCAGAAAGAAGTCTTGTAATAATCAATAAAATCCCTTTCAGAGAGCAAATATTCATCAGGACTTAGAAAGATAAAGAACTTTTTTTTTTTTTCTACAGAGCTTGTTAATATCCAAAGTCTCTCCTTTCTGTCTCAGGCTAAAAGGACACGTGACCTGGAAAAAAAGCTAAGGAAAAGATGTATCTTTGAAATAATTGAATAATGACTTTTAGAGTTGAAAGGGACCTGTAAACCCAATAGGGGTCAGACTTAGTCAAGTCTCAAAAGACTTTTTCAAGGTCACAGGGTTCCTGGAAAGTGAGGATTAGAACCCAAGTCTCCTGGTTCCCAGTCCTATGAGCTCACAATGACAGAATTTTCACTCAGAGACTTTGAGGTACCAGCATAGTACACAATACAGCCCAGTTGATGTGATTGCATAGAGTTTGTGTATTTGATCGGTTCAGGAATGGGGAAAGCCTATGGTGGGCTGAATGGAGATCCTACCTGTTGCAAAAGACCCTTGTTAGCACCTATTCTCAGCTGTGCTCATTGATGGCCCATTGGTAGTTTGAACGACCGGAGTGGGAGAACTTACACCAGGAACATCAACAAATGCTGCAGATTAGTTTATACAGGGATGGGTGAAGATAACCAATCCTTAAACATTTACCAATATACCTCTGGTAGAACTCTTTTCCACCCTCTTCAGTAAGAACAATGTTCACTTTGATTCCCCACATCCATCAGAGAGGTATAGATCTAAAATCATTTCTTATTCTTTAATATTTCAGCATAAAATTTAAGTATAGCAATAATAGTAATTATTATATGCTACCATGTGCCAGGCAATGTACATTTGTCACCTGCTTTAGTCTCTCAATATGTAGCACACCCTTTTAAGGTAGGTATTCTCACCCCATTTTACAAATGAGGAAGCTAAAGCCTAAAGTTGGTATGTAATTTTCCAGCTTTTGCTGATATTACGTGGAAGAAACTGAGAGCAAGTTCTCACTCCACAGTTCCTGCTCTTTCTCCAGGATTCAGCTGCCTCTGAGTACAGCCCTGTGAATCACAGTCTTTGAAATAATAACTGCCAGCTCCTGAGGGTCTGCAGTGACCAGTGTCATGCTCGGCCACATACAAGCCACAAATCCTACTGTAAACAGGCTGTCGTTTTCGTCTGGCATCACACTAATGTGGAAACTGAAGATGAGAAAGGTTAAGTGTTTCGCTGTCCTTTGCAACTCTGGCAGCGGTGGCCTGGGAATTGGCCCAGGCCTGCCCACCCCAACTTTTCTTCTTCCCAAGCTGCCTTCAGCAACCGTGTAAACTCACAGCTAAAAAAAAACCCAAAAAACACCATGATAATGTCTGGTGAATGCGACTAAGGTGCCATCATTGTTACCTCTTCCAAAGTGTCACCTTTTGCTTTCTGTTTTCCATGTCATGGGAAGTTCTGATGAATTTGGTTTCTTCTAAAAGCCAGGTAATAGCAACGTATGTCCCCAGCACTGAAATGAGAGAGCTGAAGAGATTAACTTTCCCCATCCAACTTTCATGACTCAAGACTCCTAAGAACTGTAATTGCCTTTGATAGACCTTTATTTTTATTTGGAATTATCATGAAAGCAAACTTTTTCTCTTAGAGAAAGCCTCAGCTCTCAGGCAAGGAATGAATATATATATATATATGATATATGAATTATATATATATATATATATATCATAACTCTCGGGCTCCCAAAATGGCTTTTGAGGTTCAAATCACTTAACTCAATGGAGTAAATGCTTTTAACTAGAATGAAGAAATAAACTTTATATTGCCACTTTTTTCCCCAGCTTTTTCCTGCCTTACTCTGCTCCAAATTTTTGTTGATGTCGTTGATATTATTTACAGTGAAATGATAGCCCCAAGTTTACACAAAATATAGGAAGGTTAATAGTCAGACAGGTAGTCAGAGAGAGGAGAAAGAAGCGTTTCTCTATTTATCTGTTTATTCATCTATTCAATGGGCCAGGTTGTTCCATGGCCCCAGAGCACGAGCCTGAAGTGGGGTCCTTGGGCTTTACACATGGACAACACCCCAGCCACCAACATAACACCTGAGCTACCAGGGTGTGCTAAAGCCTATCCATTTTTAAACCCCAAATAAGGCATTAAGTGTTCAGTGGAACTCTAGTCTACCTCTCTAAACTATTTCAAGCCCCAAGAACTTGCACGCCTGCATTTTGTCTTATTTGGTTTACTAATACTGTGCTATGTGCTAAGGAATGAATGACAATATAAGGTAAAAGTGAACTTCACTTAAAACCATCACTGAATAATTACGTATTAAATGGTATGACCCTGGCTCTAAGTGCTCTAAGCACAGGAATAGAGGCGATGGAGTGGACTGAAAGGCTTTTAGGGAAAACAAGCACTGGTGAGTGGGTGGGGATGAGACTTGACTGGTTCTTCCATGATGAACACCTTTACAGCAAAGTGAGGAAGCCATTCCAAGTGGAAGAGAAGGGAAAACCAAAACCCTTTACATAGGAGTGAGCCTACTAGCCTGGTCCATTTCTCAGGTGTTCTTTTCAAAATGATAAATAATGAGCAAAGTAGGTCTAATTTGAAAGTTTCAGATGGGCAGTCGGGGGATTTTGAGCTTAAAGTTAAGATATATCTGTGACCCACTCTAAGTCTTTGGAAATGAATAACATGAAAGAAGTGGCGATTTAAGAAAACTCACTTGCCCCTGCCACTCAAGTTTCTCCGGGTGATTCTCCCATGAATTTACTGCATCTCTTGTCCATTTACTGGTTACTTACTGCCTGGCCAGTCCTGCCCAAACCAGATCACAGTGGCCTCAGGAGCTAAAGAAAGTGCTTTTTACCCAGTCTATGGGTCTCAGCAATATTTTCATTCACTTCTTAATGCCCTAACACTGCATTTTCAAACATTTTCCTAATCTGCCAATAGATGCAGTTGTCTGCTGATAACTGTTGGGCTCCCCAATGGGATGATGAAACTTTTGGGGTTCCAGTGATTCCTAAAGTTCTGATTTGCTGTGTCATCTTTCCTATACAAAGGTAAGATGATGTTTACCTTACAGCTCTCTTGGTGTCTAAAGCCATGCAGCTTCATATGCTTCCTCCTGGGTGAAGATTGCTGGACTCTAGACAACTGCTAGACCCCTGACCTTTGAAGAATTAACACATTACATATGCCTGTATTAGAATTACAAATTGTGTATCTTCTGAAATTGTTCTAAACCATTTGGCTGCATCGAAATGATCATAGATCACTTGAATCAGCTGTGGAATTTTTTAGAATGACACTTTACCATCTTGTTAGCTTGGTAAACATTTGTTCATCTCCCAAGTCTCAGCTCAAAAGCCCCCCCTCCACCCTCACACACACACATCCTCCAATGTAGAAGCAGAATTTTCCTTGCTTCATTATTCCCTGTGCATTTTTCCCCTGGGTCAAGAAAGGTTGGACAGTAAACTTACTAAATGTCTTTTTCCACAAATAGACCATGAACCCCTGCAGACAAGGACATGGAAGTCTTCCCCATGGCCTCATACCTCAGGGAGGTAGAGGGGAATAACTTAGTAGCTGGGTTTAGAGAGAGGGCAAAGATCTTTTCTCTTCTCCATCTGTTCTGGATTGATATCTATAAACAGTTATAAGAGGACAGTTTGTGAAGGAACAAATTAAAAATTGGTATTCTAGGTCACAGGAGGCAACTTTTACACATCATACTCCACTCCAGTTAGGTGTCGATGAGACAAGAAGCGATATGAAACAGTCTGTGTTGTGCTGGTTAACAGTTATCTCACAATAGTGTAATTTAATTATTTGTCTCCTTTTCCTATTTTAGTCAAATAGGACCACATCCTATTCATGTCTGTGTTTCCAGGTCCATCTCAGTCGCTAGCTTTAGGATGAAGTCTGAACGCTCAGTTTCTGCAAGCTAATGGCCACTCTCCACTTCCTACCACCACTCCACACCAACTTCCACACAGAGAAAATTAGAGTGTCAGGAGACTCTGAGTTGGGAGGGACAGTGTGGATTGTGATAAAACTGGGGTCAGTACACCACGCCCTGATGCATAGACTCCAGGGATGAATGATCTCTCATCTCTAGCCAGTAACTGAAATGGGTTAATTTCCGGAACCCCACATGTTGGAAAAGAGATCTGCTCACTTCAGAAGTCCCAGTTTCCGCTGAGCCCTGAGAGAAGAAGGTGGCACAAGGGGACAAGCAATCAAAGACATTGCCTAAAAGAAAAGAATATTTGGCTCATCTCCCAACTACAAGAAACACAAAATCCCATCAGCCTAAGGAAACATTAGAAGTTTATGATGCAGAAATAAGTAGCTTGTGCGTGATGCATTTCCAACTATGGCAAGGCAGCTATTAGAGTGGAATGTTCTCCAACGGAAGGGACCAGATTAGACTCCATTGCTACCAGACAAACACGGCTCAGGAAAATTGGCAATTGCTCACAAATGCGAAGTGATTAGTATTACCTCTGCTGCTAGACTCTTCCCAATGGGAAGGTGGCAGAGCACTCATTTGCAATAGACCGTTAGAGCCGCCATGTGTCTGGGTTGTCCTTTAAAGATAATGCTTTGTCTCTGCATCTTCCCTTGAATACTGTGAGATTATTTAGTCATTAATTTATTCAACAACACAAGTGCCAAGCAAAGTGCTCAACCCTCCAACTCGAGGATAAATAAAAAGACTCTTACCCTTCAGGTATTTCAGCCACCTGAGGGAGGAGTTTGAATAAGCAGTGAAAACTTACAATAATGGAGACAGGCTCAGTTGATAGAGGGGGAAAAAAAGAGGGCTAACTAAATATGATTTTACTTTGGCCAGGGAAATGGTAATAGGGGAAAGATGTGGTGTTGGAAAAAATCAGGTTTTCTGATGGAATCTATTGTTAGAGTGTGTCTTGAAGTGTGTGCAAGATTTAGCCAAACAAAGACTGGTGCACCAAGGCATGAAGGTGAGAGAAAAGGACATGCTACGGGAGAACCAGAGTTCTTCAGACAGGGTAGAGGACTAGAACAGATGTAGGGAAGATAAGAGGTGGAAATGTATTGCCTCAATAATCTAATCCAAGGCAGACCTTAAAGGATAGGCCTGATTGAGATTTCTTTTTTAACCTGAAAACAAAGGGAGTGTTTGAAGTTTTTAATGACTAATCCATTGTCAATTCAGCTACCAGTATGGAGTATTTATTAATGATCCATTGTCAATTCAAGTACCAAAGTGTGGGATTACTACCTGGAATAATTTTGTTTTTGTTGGAGTGATGAGAAATGGATAGATAATATTTTTAATCTCTACATAGTAGTACTTCGAATCTCACAGATATCAGAGCTTCAAGGGACCTTGGAGATCATTGAATGTAGTCTTTTCATTGTATACATGAAGATATTGATCTATATGAAGGTTAAATGACTAGCTCGAGGTCATAAAAAAGCAATCGAATCCATGTCTCTTTCATTCTGAATTCTTCTTTCAACTCCTTTGAGACTATGAAAGAAATTGAGGAACCAGCCTCGTTTTCTCAGTGTACATCACTTCTCAGAAAACTAATTTCTTCCATTAAATTTTAATTGACAAGTTTTTTCTTCCGATTCTGCCTCTTCTGTAACCTCTTCTCCATTACCAGCTTGAGCAACACTCTTTTTAGACCTTGAGACATCTGTCTCCCTTTCTGCCCCACCCTGGCTAGACCCCCTGGACATTATGAAAGACATAGAAATAACTCCTTGTCCATGCAGACAACCCTAAATGATGCAGTCTGCTAAGACCCTGGAATGAGGAAGCTATATGAAGATAGAAGTCTTCATCAAGTTTTTTTTTTAACAATGATGTTTAAGTAATTGTCTTTGATTTAAACATTCCCTGGAATTATGAGACCAAAAAGACTCCAGAAGACCTCTGAACCATTTCCAACAGCAACTAAGGATCTTACCCTTCTCTTTGGTCTTCATTAGTCCCAAACTCAGGCAATAATGCAAATATTCTCTGACCTGGGCTTTTGTCATTTCACAACTTGGAAGAAATCTTTACCAATCTCCCTAAAATTTTGTACCGTATAAGGATCATCAGCTTCAGTGAAGCAAAATGCATTTTTTTTTTTATTTTTTAAGCAATATTTTAAGGAAATTATTTAAATAATGGAAAACTTAAGTCAGGCTGACTTTCTTTTACATATTTTCTATCAAATTCAAGTTCAGTAATAGAGTCTGAAAGAAATCCTCCTGGAATTATGTGAAGAAAAACGGTCAGACCTGTAGTATGTCATCACTCTTAATACAGCAGCTGTGGACTTGACCATGAACATCTAATCACTACCATCACCATGTTACCCTTGTTTAAGCAGCAACATGGGTTATTTTTTCCCACATTACCTAATGCCTAGGAAGCAATCAGAGTATTTGTAGAACAAATGAAACAAAGAGTATACACGAGAATTGCCAGGCATGAATTCTCCTGACATAGTGATATACTTAATAAGCCTAATTTAGAAATCTGTTCCCCTGGGACTATATTTCCACCAAATTTGTCTCTCAAGATCAGGGTGCAAAGTCTTTGCTACGAATTTCTGAGCATTTTTCACCTCAGATGCAAGAGTAAAACATTAGTGGTGGAGATTACATAGATGCTGTTTTCAGGTCTCTCCCTCACATTTGCCCATAGGAGATGTTATGCTGAAAGTCAGTTCATGCTCATCACCACTGAGACTTCTGTTCCTGCTTTTAGAAAGTCCTCGAGGGAAAACACTTGCCAGCTCCTCAGATTGGTTAATAAAATGGAGTTCTTTAGGCTTTTCCCTCAGGCACTATGCTCAAGAAACTAAGTACTGCTCAGGCAGTTACTTTAGAAATGTGACTTATAAAATTCTCAATGAAGGTGTGCCCTGGTAGAGTAGCAGTTAGGTCAGCTGCCTCCGAAGGCATTAAGTCCACATACATCCCAAGGATACTAGTTTGCTTCTGGGTTCAAGGGAACAACTAATGTGAACAACTAAACAAAATAAAAAAGTAAAGTGCTTCTTCCACCTCTCTCTTCCTGTCTGCCTGAAACTTGCCATTGTTCTTCCCTGCACCCTTCCTTTAAAAAAATTCTTATTGAAGAATTAATATCTTGACTGGAAGATATTAAGTTTTACCCCACAGATACCTAACTTTAAGCTTCAGTTAAACTCTAGGGGCCTACTAAATTAGAGACATTCTCAGATCATCTTAAAATTAAAATTATCCATTGTGCATGATACATTGTAAATATTAGTTTAATACAGAATGGCTATTAGTATAATCAAATGCACTATGGAGTATATGTATTCTAACAAGGTGTATGGGTGGGGTAGGAAAAATGAAGGATGCACCTGAAGCAGTAGGCTGGTGCAAGTTCACAAAGGAGTTGAGATTAACTATGCCTGCCTTCATACTCTCTCTGTTCCTTAGTCATTGTCACCAGAATAGCTATAATGCTTTATCATTCTCATTTATTTTTACTTTTCTTTTTAAGCAGCATGAAGGCAGAACCTACATTCAAGTTGTCTTTTATTTCAGTGTTACCAAAGTGAGCAAAGTAGCTATGCCATCAATATTCTCTGATATTATTGTTGTAGAGATTCAAAAATATGATGGCTTTTGAATAAAATCAAGAGTGAAGGAATGAAGCATCCAAACATTTGATGAGGTAGGATAAAACTAATTTTTTCTCATAATGTTGTATATCACTCTATACAAGTGAATCAGAAAGGGAATTTCACTGATATCAGGCTACCTCTGTACCTGTAAATAGTTCACTTCAGTCATGTAGAATGCACAATCCAAATAGTACACACATCTACTTGCTCATTGACTTTTACATTAAAATTAGATTAAAGTGGAAGTTGATGGATTCCACCATGTTTCTTATGTTTACAAGCTCCTAGAGGAATGTCAGATAGGCAGATTAATCCTAGTGGTGAGTGTAAATGTAATCTATATAATATTCCAAATAAAATTTTACTCAATAATTTGGTGCAAGATTCTCCCCTATCTTAGGAAACACGAAATTGTATTGACCTTTTTTTATAGGAAAAATTTAATTCTAACTCAACCAAAACAGAAATAGTCAAGTTCTATGACTTTTCCATATTTGGGATTTCTGCTTTCTAATAACAAACAAATAATAACAATAATAAAATCACAACTGTTTTTGAGCATTGGGAGCTTTGCTAAGTGCTGCTAAGTAAAAATATTGTTCCTATTTTCCAGATGGGAAAGCTGAGTCTCAAAAAAGTCATTTGCATTAGATCAATTAGTAAACAATAAAACAAGAAGGAAATCCCTTGATCTGTCAAGTTCCAAAGCTTGAACTCTTTCCTTTATGGCACTTTCTTTTTTGTACCTTCTTATGCCCTTTATATAAAAGAGTTCTATCCAAGTCAACAAATATGGTCAGTATTTTGTGTGGGTCAAATCCTAATGAAGACACAGGAAAATTCACAGGACAATAGAAACAAATATCTTGGTATGACTGTGAGAAATGAGCTTGTTTAGATGATATTATTATAATGTTTGATAAGTCATTTGACAAATTTGAGTTTAAAGGGGAACTGTAGTTCAAAGGAAAAAAGGAATATAGAAAAACAGGTGCTTTCTTCACTTCTGCTGATAATTTATTAGTGGATTCAAAGGAAAAGTTCCTCCATTTTTCTAAGGATCTTCACAGGCTGGATGAGGAAGCAAACTGAATGATTAGTAAGAGAAAAATCCAAACTTAATAACATATGTATGGAGAATTTATATAGAAATAAATCCTGAAGTAGCTGAAGCAGATCAATGATTTATATCCTCTGCTGAGGCATGGAAAGGGGACATGGGATGTGAGGGAGAGAGGATGGAGTCTTCACATAGAAAGGGGGAATTACTCACCTTTACTCTGAAATTAAAGATAAGTATCTTTCTTTTCTACATTCTTCTAGGAAATAGGGGCAAAAGACTACTCTGGCTTAGGAGGATAGAGGCCTGGGAGTGGCAGAAGGCTTCTTTGATCATGGAAAGGGCTAAAGGATGAGAAGAACTCCTTTGCCTGTGAAACTGTTTTCCCTTACCCTTGGCTTCTTCATGTCAGGATGGGGTACCTACAAGAAACCACTGTGAGAGAATTGGGGGTTTTGTTTTAGCCCCTACATTATAAAGTATCACAATCTCATTAAGAGGAAAAATAAATCTGTCATATGTGCAGGATAAATAACAACCTGAGAATATGTGTTTCTTCTATCAGTTCTAACAGCTTTCCCCTGAGATTGGAAATAGGAGCTAGGATTGGTGTCAAGGAGAGGCATCTGTGTAAATGTGTGCATGTGTGTGTATATCTGTGTGTTTGTGTATGCTTCTACGGGGGGTTATTTTTGTTCCCAGTATGCTCACACGGTTAACAGAAAATACCAAGAGCACATAATCTATGAAAATCTTATCAGTTGAGTGTTTGATAGCAGTATCAGCTCTTCATAAATTAAGAAACACAACTGTCCTTGGATCTGACTCTGAGACAACTTAATGACTCTCCATGCACAAGCTGACAAAACAGTATGTAAGCTATGTCCATGAAAGCTGTCTCAGAGGCAAACCTCTTGTGGAGAGAGTCAGTCCCTCTATAACTCCTCTCCAGTCAGAGGATTCCGTATTTCCCTTATGAGGCAATTTGCTAATGCAGGATGAAGTCATTCTGCCTACTAGGAGTAACCCAGCCAAGGATCAGGGATTCCATCTTGACTTGACCTTTGGCAACCTCAGGAAAAATAGCAGGAGAGCATAGAGCTGACTTTTACCTGGGAGCCAGGCTCTTGACTACAACAAAAAATTCAAGGAAAAGTTAGAGGAAAGAGCATAAGAACAATTATAGGTAAGTCAAGGAACTCAAGGGAGAAGGATGTGCGTATGGGTGCTCCAAGACGTGTGCACAGGAGTCTAGAGATGGCGGCTAGATAGTGCCTTTTTGAAGTGATTGCATCAAATTGATTAATGTTCAAGAGATCCCTATGGAAACGATAGACTTTCCTTGAAGGAAAGTCTTTCCTTCCTCAGAAGTGTCATGACCCTCCAAAGGGCAGGCTTTCTACTATGCTAATTTATTAACAATATGGAAATGGGTATGTAATGAGGTTTGAGGTCCATCAAGGTCAGCTTGTGGGTATTTCAAACTCCATGTTGGCTCTATCCAGTGTAGACCAGTTGTCAGGCAGAGCTATTTTTCACGTATCTTATGTGGAATTTCCTCTTTCAGTTGCCAGCTAATTTTCCTACAGATATCTAACCTGCCTCACAAATACATTAATAAAATTTCCTTACATTGGTCCAGTTTTTCAGTTTTTCAATATTCCTTCAATATTCTATTAGAAACCTTTTCTTCTTACTTTTATTTAAATTTTTTCTAGTAATTTAACCCAAAAACATTTTTGTAAAAAGAAATATGAATGTAGGTAGAAGAACCAGGATAAAGAGTCAAGAAACTTAGATTAAACTTCTTTCTCTGGATACAAGAGACATGACCTCAGGCAGTGAATTTAACCACTCCACCCATAAATTTCCTCCTTTTTAAAATGAGGCTATTGTAAGAGTGATAGACTTCTGATGGATTTAAAAATGAAAAGACAATCAAATAACCCAAATATATTAGGCAGTAGTTCCTATCATAATTACTACACAACATTAAATAATATTTTGTTATTTAGTGTTTAATATGGAAGATATTAATCATGACCAGATCAGAAATATCTGTCTCTTATTCAATAGAAGGATTTGAATTGTGGGGAAAAGGCCTGCTTACTACTTCCAGCAACTATGAAGCAAAGCCATGACACCTCCTGTAACCTGAACTTGCTGGAATGTAGCCAGCAGACAAAGAACTCCCCTTCCACTAATTTACATCTCTCTCTTACTGCGGTTGCTCTAGCCTATATAAGCATGTTCTAACTGGAAACCAGGGCTCAGCTCTTTGAGGAAGAAATCCCAGCTGAGACCACACGTGTAATAAATCTGCCTAAAATACTTCCAAAGAGTGCTTGCTTGGTTTCTCCTGAAAAACTGTAATAGAATGATACTATAAACCATTCCTGATGATTTCAACTAGATTTTTCATATCATAAAAATATTATCCAAAAAGGTAAAATTAAAATGTTAAAGCATATCTAGTATATTAACACTATATATTTTGGCAAGTCTTCTCTTATCACTCTAAAAATATGGGGTGGGATTTTGTTATTTCTAAAGAAACTCAAGATATTTATCAAACAGATACATTCAGTTCAGAATTATTTAAATAAAAACATTTAAAATTTTTCATACACTCACTAGAAAACTTTTATCTGTAAGTTAGCAACTGAAATGTCTGAGTCTTTAAAAGACTAAATGGAATAGGCTTGAAATGGGCATAGTGTGGAATGATATTTAAGGCATGTTATTTGAAGGATATCAAAAAATACTTCAACCATCCATCTATCCTTACCTAATTTTTTTCTTCTCTGCTAACTTTTTATTGTCAAGAAGATATTAATTTTCATTATGTAGTCTTTTGCATATGTAGAAATCTCTAGGGGCGTCTCACATTGCATCTCATTTAGGGGAGCTAGAAAGAGTCGACCAGTCTTTGGATAAAAGATGACAACTTGTTTTTAACCTGCATTAAATTAATTTTTGGAAACATTGTCTAGAACCCTGTGTTTAAAAATCATGAAAGCGGACATTGGTTCTGTGAACATTAGAGTGGATGCCTGATCCACCCCATCAGTAGGGATGCAGGACAAGGGAATGGGGTGATGTATTTGTCAAGTGCTGCCATATGTCTTTGTTGCAACAGGCTGCTCTTACAGGTGGGAAAACCTCAACCCAGACACACGTGGTTAACCTAATGCTATTCAATTAGAAGTGAAGAATACTCAGCCTTCAAGCTGCAAATGTAGTGTTGTTCTCCCTCCATTCACATCACAGCTTTATTCCATTTTATCAGATGACTTTTTACCGTGACTGTATGAAGAGGGACACAAAATGATAAAAATGAATGAGGGAGAAAATGTAAAACTTCTGAAGTTTCGGACAAACAGCTTTTGTCTAGATTTGGTTGGTCTTACCTTGTTAGAGCGTACTTTATTTCTGAATGATGATTATGGAACCCACAAATGCCATGCTCCTTGAGGTAGAGATACAAACTGTGTTCACAGTCTTAGAACTGCATCCCTAAAATGATGGAATAATTTGTATAAGCTACATAATTGAATATAGAAAAAAATCCTATGGCATTTCCCAGACAACTGATCTATATAATAAGCCAGAAAACAAGTGAGAAATATCACATGCCTCTGCTGTGTTGTCAAAGATGAAATGTATCAGGGGATAACATAATGAGCAAAAGAAAGAGAGAAACCCTGCATCTGCATTTCTTAGAAAATGATAATACTTATGAACACATAAAGTTCTCATATCTAACTTTTGTGCATGATGAGGCACATTAGCTGATTTTTAAGATTGACTCCTATGTCCTATAGATGATAATCAATTGACTTATCTTATTATTTAAGAGTAGCAAGGAGTTTAATCATCTTCACTCCTGACTCAGAGCTTTTATAAGTGACACACATTTATTCTGCCTAGGAAAATAAAGTCTCCACTTTTCAAACAGTGCTTTGTTTGCTTCCTAGAATTATTCTATTCCTAAATCTTGCTAGAAAGAAAATCTGTCCCCTGTGGAGATGGTTGATTTGTGTATTATTCCTTCTCTCCTTGATCTGTGCCAATCCTGAGTAATAAGTGACACAGGAAGAGGCCCCCTTTGATTCCCTTCTAAAGAGATACCCCATACTTGGTGTGCCCCATACCAGCCGGCCAGAGCAAATGTTGATGGGTCAGCCCAGAGACAGCACCTCAGAACCTCAAAAATGGTCTGGCAAGCTAGACTCCTCCACTCACTTTGGTCTGAAAGGACCAGACCTATCTAGGTCAGCCCTGCAGCACCTTCATTCTCAAAACGACTTTCGATATGGGGTCTATTTCCCTCATGACCATCTCTTCTCTGTTGAATCTGATCAGCTTTGAACATCTACTTTGTCACCAAAAGGGTCTTCATCTTATTTCAGAGTTATTATTTCACAAAGCTGATTTAGATAACCTGTGGCCTCCCCTTTGGTTTATGTAGAGTATTTTCTCAAGAGACCCATGTCTTGCTTCTTGGGTGTCAAAGGCTATGTCCAATGATGAGACGGTATTCCTGACTAATGTGGGACAGGACAAGGACACCAGTCAACACAGGCTGCTCAGAGATGCACAGCAGCGCCTCCCTCACCCAGCCTTTCCCATAACACTCTTCTGCTTCTCAGAAAAACATCAGAGTTCTTGCCTCTGTTGTGGAAAAGTACTTATGGCAAAACCAAACCTACAAGTCTTAGAACTGACTATGCTTTCTTACATTAACATTTAATTTCATTAGCCCAACTTTGTCCCAAATTTTTCTGTATCCCAACATAAGTTTCCAGTGTTTTTTTCCTACCTTTTTCCCCCACCAAACACATACACTCTGGGGAAGGGATAATGCTTTGTCCATTTCTAACAAAGAGGGGAGGGTCTGTCTTGGTCTTACTAGGGTAGGATGACTATTCTTTTGTTATGCTGCTCAATACCTCCTTGAATTGAAGAGATCCTTTGTGAGCTTCCATCAGAGACTGTTCAGTCTTTACAGTTAAGCAATATTTGACTTCAGCTATACAATTGCATTTCTATTTTCAAAATCTGTAGCTATAGGTGTAGTCTCAAAAAGAATCTTTGTGTTACAAAAACAGAGCAAAGTAGAGGTATTCTTCCTTAAATCTCATCAACTCCTGCTGCATGGTCTCCTCTTCTTTGCTTAAGACACTGTCAGAGTCCCTAAGACTTTCTGAAATATAGTGTTTCTCAGTGGTAGGGACCCTTGGAAAGCATTTAGAAATGTTCTTGGAGGTTGAAACAGTGCTGGGTGGGGACACTAATGGCAGTGAATAGGAGGAAAATAGGAAATCCAAACATGTTGTCAAGAGAAGGACACTCTCACCTCAGAGGATGATCACTCCCCAAATGCCATGACCACCCCCACTGAAAAAGGTCGTCACTCTCTCTCTTCTTTCTTGTTTTTTCATACTTCCAAATTCTCTGAGCAAAGCACTCTCCCCCAATCTGGAAGTTCTCTGAAATCATTTTTTTTTATTTTTACGGCAGTTTCATTACATAGGCATTATTGATTAAATCAGCCTTTAGCAATTAAATTCAATCTCAATCCCTCACAGGAGGTAGTGGGAGAAGACTGAACATTCTATTCTGTGACTTGGTGAGTTCCCCTGGCAACTAGACCCCGATCTGAGGTGAAAGAGATGCTTTCCAAAGTCATCTCATTAACATGGTAAAGACACATTGACTGCACTATCAATTAGTAAATTCCAAGGAATTTTAGAAGCTCTGTGCTAGAAACAGAACAAAGACCAACAGATATATTTGTGTGTATGTGTGTGTGTGTGTGTGTGTGTGTGTGTGTGTGTGTGTGTGTGTATAGAATCTAGAAATATAAATTTTAATGGAGAAAAATGTTGTGTGTCTCATGAGTTAAGAGATTGGAGAGATCAGTGAGGGCGGGAAACTCCAAAAAACTTAAGGAAAAAAGGCATGTTTTCTACTACAAAAGAAGGTTTGGATTAGAGGATCAGTAAATGTTTTCTGTAAAGAACCAGATATTAAGCATTTTAGGTTTTGTGGGCTGCACAGTCTCTGTTGTACCAGTTCAACTCCACCATTAAGCAAAGTCAAAGCATAATAACAACCATAGCTAATAGCAAGCAGAAGGGCATGACCAGGCTCACTAAACATTTATTGGATTTGATCTCCAGGCTATACATTATCAATCCCTGTTTAGGCTATAGATTCAATTGTAATTTTTTAGCCTGAACTTTAAGATCTTTCCAATTGGATTCAAATCTGTGTTTTCAATTTCTCTATACTCCCCTGTAGGTAAAGATTAATAAGAAGACATTTTACTCATCTTAGCAAGAGTGGGAAGGTCATAACCTACACGGAAAAAAATCTTGGCCATTTGGCTAGATTAAAGGGTAGAGAGAGACTAAAAGACTTGAGTCTAAAGGCAGAGAGCCTTGAGAGTCAGATTGGGAGATGTAAACATTAACATATAGGCAGTGGAGAACACTGTAGAAATTTGAACAAGAAACAGATTTTTGTAAGATTTGTATGTTTGAGATAACAGGGTTTCTTCAAGTGTGACAGAGTTTAGTAATATTTACTCTACTTGTGGTAGATGTAGAGCTGTACCATCCAAACACCCCTCTCTGAAATGACTTACTGTTCAAATGAGGAGCACATGCCAGCACCTTCAGTTGTCAGCTCAAGATCTGCCTCTACTCAGAAAGACATCTTCCCTGATGCCCATCCCAGACAGCCCAGACCAGACAACTGAGAGTGGCAGGCTGTGAAGGAACAAGAGCTCCCTTCAAAGATGTAACATAAATTTTGTAGAATTAATTTTAGTAATATTTTTAAAATTGAGGTAACTTTCATTTACAAAATCATATAAGTTTGCAAATTCACTACTCACCAAATATGTGATGACACTCCACACCCACACCCAAATTACTGAGCGTCTATGATTTTAAAATAATGGACAAAGAGCAATATTTTTTAAATGTGTATAAGATTTGGGTGAAAAGTTTGTAGGGCACTGTTATACAGCTATGTCCCTCCAAGGTCTATCACAAGAACATGGGTGAAGTCCTCTCAAAGGGAGTCTCAGAGTCAATATTTATTCTCAAGCTTGCTGCCAAATGAGAGGTTGTGGAATGCATGGCCACTGAACTTCTTCCTTGTCCACTGAAGGCTTTTTCACCTTTATTCATGCATGTATATCCTTCTATAGGTTAAATGTGTCCCATTTATATGCAGAAATCTTAGCCCCTAATACCTCTGAATCTGACTCCATTTGAAAATAGACTCAATGCAGATGTAACTAGGTAAGGCAGGGTCATATTGAGGTAGAGAGGGCTTTAATTCAATATAACTAGTAGATGTATGAAAAGGGGCAACTTGGACACAGACATGCACACATGGAGAAAGTGAGGAGGGCAGCAGAATTTGGGGTAAGGATGTCACAAACTGGGGAATGCCAAAAATTGCCAACAAACTGCCAGAAACTATGAGAGAAAGCTGAAATAGATCATTTCCCCATAGTCTTCAGAAGAAACCAACCCTACTACACCTTGACCTTGGACTCCCAGTCTTCATAAGTATGAGACAATGCAGTTCTGTTGTTGATGATGCCCAGATTATCACCCTGTCATGGTCTCCCTAAGAAACTTCCACACCTCAGCACCATCTCAGTACTTACTGCCAGAGAAGCCAATCGGTGACTACATTTTTTAATAAAAAGTTACTTGAAAATATTAAACAAAAATGTAATTTGTCCTAAAGAGTAAAAAAAAACTTAAAATATTTCATATAACCATTTACATTAATACATCAGCTACAAAACAATATATAATGGAAGATTTGTGTGTGTGTATGTTAAGAAAACAACCAAAACAGAGCAAAAGTAAAGAAACAGAGTCAAGAGGTGGGAGGATTTTCAGAAGTATAATATCAGTATTTTCCTAAAATATTAAAAGTATGGGTTAATTAAGTAACACGAAATTGTTATCTTGCTGAGTATCCATAATGCAGACAGAAAATGAAACGTTCCAGGTAAGATATTCTGCTTTGGTTTAGCTTTAGACAAAAAGTGCTGTGCTTCAAATTGTTAAATATATTAAAATTATGAACTTCCTACTGGGCTTGTTCTTCTAGAAACAATAGTGAAAGAAGTTTTCTTTATTCTAAAAGATATATGAATTCGAGTCAATGCAACAGGCTTTGTTCTTGTAACAAGGCAGAGTCATCAAAAGTTTTACTCATGACAAAGAGTTGTACTTAGATTATGTAGCAGTAAGATTACCACAACTCCGAAGGCCTGAATTTACCCTGAAGACACCCAAGGGTGATGACCGAAGAGTAGAAGAGTGAAGTACAGTACAGATTGCAGTAAATTAAAGATAACTGTCTGGATTCTGTCTCAGTCTGACTCTGGATGAGCATTTCACCTTGAGCGAGTTACTTCCTCTCCCTGGATATCCATTTTCTCAATTGTAAAATTGAGGTTTGAACAGATGATCTTTTAGTTTAGGTGGCCCTAAGATTTTGAAACAGTGAACAGACAACAAAGAAAACAAACATGTGTCAGGATTTAGAACAAAAGTTTGTAGAGCACCAGTTATACCTGGAAAGTCCTCTGTAGTCATTACAAACTCCCTTGCTCTGCGAGAAGTCCCATCATCGGCAAGCACAGTGTGACCAGGTTGCTAATCTGTCCACATGCACCCCTTCCCATCCCCCACCATGATCATGTTCTCCCCTTCAAAGGGAACATCATACAGTTTCAGTGGGAAAACACACACTCCTTTTAATATAAGATCTGGGCTCATGTAGTGCTTTTACCATATACAAGTGGTTCCTTTGAGGATGTACCACAAATTCTGTAAGATTATTTATCCTTTTTAATAAAAGTAAGATGACAATGTAAATTATATCTCAATAAAATGAATTTTTCTTTAAAAAGATGATGACTACCTTTAAAGGTCACTGTGAAGAGTCATCATGATAAGTGTAGGTACTAAACATATCAAGAGCTTCTAGTAGTCTCAGAATAATACAGGTTAACATGGACATTTTGGACTTCTTAATTTTTTCGTTAGCATTTGCTTCTTTAATTTTTTCAACAGAATTAATAAGTCTAGAAAGCAAATGAAAAAGACAGGGATTTTTCCAAGAATGTACCCAAAGAGCACATAACTTGAAAATTATCTTCTCTTTCCCCCTCAACCCTCAGCTGATTAGGGAAATTAGTAAATGTTCAGTAAACATTCCTAGAATCCAATGATATTTTAAGCATTGTCCCATGACTCCAAATGCCTGTATATGCTAATTACCTTCATGAATATTGGTAATAACTTGAACAGTGTGCTTCTGAATATACTCACAGCATCACTGAGAGCTCAGTCAGGAAGATGAACAGTCTATTTGCACTCAACGTGGACCTGAAATTAAGTTATTGTTATATGTGTATCTTAATCTTTTCACATGAAAACAAAGCCATTTGTGGGGGAGTTTATGTGAACAAAGAGTTTTGATGTTTTTTAAATAATCATTGAGTATTAGACTTAGAGGAAATTTTAGAGATCTAGTAATTTCATATACTCCTCATTTTAACTTGAAGTAACTGGGACACAGGGCATTACGTGATTTACCCAGAGTCACAGATACATAGCGGTACCACTACAACTAAAATCTTCATGGCCTTGCTTCCAAATTAGTGTCCTTTCCAGAAGTCACCCTCCATCATAAAAAATTCAGGTGGGGAGAAACACTGAAATGTACTTCACTTTCACTGTGCCACATTCAAATCTAGATATTTAATTGTACAAAGAACCCACTACATATATTTTCTCTTATCTTTACCTTCATGCTAAAGAAAATGAGAAGACAGAGGCATGCTCTGAAGAACCTTGTGACATCATGGGAAGAATATAGTCTTTAGCTCCAATAAGACATGGATTTACATGACAGGTTAGTTTAACACCACCACCATGACCCTCAATTCCTGATGGTTCTAATGAAATGGGATAACACTTTGAGTGTTTACCGAAGGAGCAGAAGTTGCACATATAAGGATTCTGGCACATAGAGGCAATCAAAAATGGTCACTTATTATGATCTCTAAGGCCCATTCATGGTTCAACCATTTGGTTCCCCAGGATCCCCACAAGACAACATGGAGAGGATTGAGAGTGTCCAATTCAGAAAAACATTGAACTCAAATCAAACTGCCACCAGCTTCCATAGTTAAGAGAGCTTGGCCTTGTTTTTGCCTCGGTCTAGCTGGGACTCCACTCTGTAAATGGGATCTAGGTTCTACTATATTAACCTTGGAGCTATTTTGGGGGTACTTTTGTTGCCCTATACCTTTCACCACAGCTTACAAATCTCAAATCAATCCACATGTGGTACAAGTAGAGAATTCAACAGAGGCGTCTAGAGTTCAGGAGACATCCTGTCCTCTCTCTCCAGCCTGTTCCTGGAAGATTCTTTAGGAAGTCATTCTCCTAACCACCCTGAAGATCCTTGCTCTGAGATGGCACAAAATTCACTGTCGTTACATTGCCCCTGTTCCAATATATGCACCCTGTTAAGGGATCCCACAATCTTCATGTGTACGTCACCTGAAAAGTCACATTTTTCTCAAGAAAGCAAAAAGCCCATGTGCTTTGACAAAAATACCTTCACTTGCTTTCTCACTTTCTCCTTCATTCCCAAAGACCATATTGCATACATTGGCATGATTTGAAAGCTGTTCTCAACTACTAGCCACCCTGCCATCTCTTCATTCAAACTGCAGTGTGACATTACTAGTCAAAAAGACATCTGCCATCTGGTAGAGTCCTATTTTTACTGCAAAGGAAATAAAAATATTAATTAGCCTAAAATAGTAGCATCTTTTTTTTTTCCCCTACTGATTATGCTTTTGTTTTTTTCAAATTCCTCCATAACATTATTATTTGTCAGAATTGGTGCCTGCAGGGTATGGAGACTAAGAGAAGGTCATCGCAGCATGAATGGCCTCGGATATGTCTGCAATTTAAACATCATCAGTGTTTAAATAAAAGAAAGGTGCAAGACATGTAGTCAGAGACTTAGAAAAGGCATGGTAAATGCAGGGTCTAGCTTTGCATAGCATGGGTTTTATAGCTAAAACATTGCTATTAGAAAGTCTAAACAATGAGGCTTTTGCTGTTTTGTGCTTTTCAACAAATTTGAGAATGAACAGTGTGAAGCCTTTTGATCTTTTCCATCCTAGAAGGTGGAATTGGTTTTCACCAATAAGGATTTGAGTTCTCCAAAACCATCAAGGAATGTACCTATGAGGATGAACTCTGCCTGCTGAAAAATTATATTTGTAGCTCTTTCAACTTCACTATCACCATGATCAAGAATTTCCCATATCTCTAAACTACACTAAGAGCTTTAGAGATGGTAACTCACTTAATTTTGACAATAGCTCTACAAAAGGACTTTATTTCCATCTTATTTTCTAAATGGGGAAACTGAGGCACAAAGCTGTCAATCAGTAAGTCAGATTCGGGTGAGCCCATGTTCTGACCACTACTGGATCCTTTAGTGAGCTGAGGTCTTGATGTCTGTGACTGACAAGTTATATCCTGTAGACTTAAGAATCCACTGACAAATTATAATATCCCTAATTTATTTGTTGATAAAAGAAACTAATAAAATCACAAGGAACTGTGAAAACCATGACATTTTAGAATAGATAATTAGATCATGAAACGAATAAACTTTTTGTGAGTCTAAGGTTTCAGAGTTAACTAATATGTGCTTTGTAAACTCACTGCTTGGAGGGGAGTCTTCTCTAACTGTCAGGGCTGGAGAGTCCCTGCTGCTGCTGTTTGCTGTCACCCCAGTCAGACTGCTTAGGAACATGTTGACAACATTAAAGACAGCTGAAAGTACTCATGGAAAGATAAATACTATAAACGAGCTGAAGGAAAAGAGGAAGCATTTTTCTTTTCTTTTTCTTTTCTTTTTTTTTTTAGCACATGTCATGAGGCAAACAAACGATGCAGTTTTCTGTTGCTCTGTTTCTGGAACAAAAATGTTGGTGGATGGAGGGAACCATGTCTGAGAGATCAGCACTTCAGAGTCAGGAACCAATCATTAAAATCCTCAACAGGCATCAAATGTTTCACTGAAAGGACAGACGCAGAACAACATTTGGCAACAACACTATCATGAAGATTTCTCTGTCCCCACTGATCAAACTTGCCATGAGATAACAGACTTAAAGAATCAGAAAGACTTTTATGCATTGTAGTCTTGAAAAATAGAAATGCTGGTTGCACATTCATCCTCACTATTAAATTAATATGGGACAATATGAACATTTCATCACTTGTTAACTTCTGTGTCATTTCAATAGAAATCTCTTGCAGGGTCCTGAAGATGTACTTCTGTCCTTTCTGCTAATTCTGTCTCTTACAGGAACCTTCAAACAACTGCTTCATGCCAAACATTAAGAAGCGCTGGAGCTTGGCATGAGGTGATTAAGGATATTAAAGTTGAAAAGGACTTAGTCTAGCTCTTCCCTGTAAGTGAAGGGAGGAAAGACTATGCCTGGTTGTTACTGGCAAAGACTTCTTCCATGTAGTACTCTGGAAACTCTTAAATTTCACCTGAAAATAGAATTTCCCACCTATGAGTACACTATAGGATGTATGGAGTTGGAGATTGCTTTATAAGTTTCAATATCAGGTTTTGTGTTTAAACCTAGTCACATAGATTTTGCACCTAGAAATGTACTTTCACTCAATCCTTCATTTAATCATTCAATAAATATTTATTGAGTGTACGCCATGTTCCAGGGACCCTTCTAGTTAATGAGGATACAAAGATGAAAAAGATTTTATCCATACCTTCAAGCTTGCATTCTAATCTTACTTGTGTGATTAATGAGCCTTTGACAGAGAGCTGAGCAGGATGAAGCTGAGGCAAGCTCAAAGGATGAAACTACTCCAGAAGGTCAGAAAGGGCTTCACTGAGAAAGGAGGCTTCAGCTGAGATCTGAAGGCTGAGGAGCCATTCACCAGGCAGACAAAAAGAAACAGGGCTCTCTGGGAAAGCAGTGCACACAGCTAAGACAGATGTTGAAATAGTCTCCACTAATAGTTCCCTACAGGTAATAAACTTAGGCAATTCCTTATTCAATAGATGATAGGAACTGAAAATTAGAATGTCCTTCATGTATCTTTAAAATGTCTAAAATGACTCACAAATAATAAAGGAGGTTAAGATAGTTGGGGGTATATCATTGACCTTTTAGATAAAACTCTACTCTCCCAAAGGTACTCATTTCTATGATTCCTGTCAGAAAGAGTAAAGCCATCTTAACCCTCTGTAAAGGTAAACGGAGTGTCAAATAAATATTTACAGGTATTGAATCAGAGACAGAATCCTGAGCCTAGAAGACCAGGGGGCTCCCCAAACTCATTATCCAAATGTGGCCCATCCATTTCTCCTTCTATGTGGACCTGTACTGTGGGGGGTTGCTCCATGCTGCCTTCCTGCCATGCCCTGCAGGACTCAGCTCACTCAAACTGCAGTACCGCACTGCTGACTCACAGGCAATGAACTCCTCCCTCTCTCTCTCTCTCCTCTTCTCACAAACCTTTCCTCCCCATCAGTACAGGCACATTGGGCCATCTCCCCATCCTGTGTCTACCTCTGCCTTTCATCAGACTCAACTTTATTATGTCTCTTTCTAATATTTTTAAGGAATCTCCAAGGTCACTTTGAAGTCCACATCTCTCTTTTATCAAACTAACAGAACCCAGTTTATACAACCTTGTCATTAATATACTTAAATAACTTAATAGTCTTCTTGAAGCGCTTTACTGTGTCATTGATTGAAAAGTGACTTCCCTTGGTCCCAAGGCTTCTTCCTTCAGAGCACCATTTATTCTGTCCCTGGGTCACCATTTATTTTCAAGGACCATACTCAGATTAGGTTTGCAACCAGATGTTAGACACATACCTAGGAACTGTATATATTCTCAGCCACATTTCCATAACAGCTGATATCATGGGTATAAAGACTGATTTACAAACAGTTAAGGTCAGAAGAAATAACATCTACAAGAACCGAAGCTATCCTCCTGCTCTAAAGGAGATTAGATTTTCCTGATGGGATTTAACCTTGATAAGTGATGAACATAATGCTAACTAGCATTTGGATAGGGCTTTAGTATGTTAAAATACCTTTCACATAACTGAACTTAATTCATCTCCGCGAGATAGGTACTCTACATGCCACCTAGTAGATGAGACAATGGAAGTACCCAGGAGTTAAGGGGCTTGCCTTGATTCTCAAGAGAGTAAAAAAACAAAAGTCAGATATGTAAATAGGCATATCTGTAGGCCAAATCGTATATCAACTCTAGGGTTCTGAAGAAATAAATTTCACAACAGCTTCTTCTATTAAAAGTTAAGGTTATTTGTTTCATAATTTCCATTTAGTCTCAACCATGTTTTCAGATTTCTATTAATTCTCATTACAACAGAAAAATATTTTAGTATCCTGGAATGAAAGTCAGCACAACTTTTCAGGCAAGAAATATAACTTGAGAATGATTTTTGAAAACAAATGCTATCCTGGGGACATGACAAGTAATGTTTGATAGAATAAAGTCTTGTGACCAGGAGAAGGAACATTTGCATCAATGACATCTCAGAATTCAGTGAAGAAATCAGTAACACTTCCACAAATCTTTCTTCGGGCTTATCTTAAACTTCATTTTTTTTAATCTGTCCTTCAGCCGGTTTTATTTGCCCTTTTGCCAAAAACTAGTCTGTATTGCTTTAACATGTTCAGTTTTCTAAAATACCGTGTAATGACCATTGAAAAAAGCAATATGGAAATGAGATCAAAGTATGTGGAATTTTTTAAAAAAGCATTATAACAAACCTTTAATCCTTTCTTAAGATGAAAGAAACAAATTTGTCCCAATTACTTTGATAGGTGCAACTCATTGGCATAAAGTTAATTTAAGGTCGCAGATGAAAAAAAGGCCTCGCCTACGTAATGAAGAAAGCAACTTCGGGACCTGATAAAAGCCCAGGATACCAAATTTTCTGGAACAGAAGCAGATAATTCAGTCTCTAAGCTGCTTTTGATTACCCTCCCCCAAAAGGAACAGTAGTATTAATAATCAGAAGGCTTTGTAGCAATTAGCAGAGAAGGCAGCGATTGTAGGAGTCCCAAATGAAAGTAAAATTTGATGTTTTCTAAGTCATTCTTGGCTTTGTCGGAGAGATAGTGTTTGATCAGTAATCCATCACTTAACAAATAGAGGGCCAGCAGGCATCAATCAAGCTCAGCAGAATATGTGGAGGGAGGGGAAACCAAAGCACTTCCTAATAGCCACATGAGTCTATTTGAAGCCAAGTGAATTCTGAGACCTCATGTCAAGGAGGGCAAGAGTGTGAAATTCCTTTGGAATTGCTCAGTAAAGCTCTTATTAGATAGCCTGATTCGGTCAGATACCTCTTACATACATAACTACAAGGATTCCTATTTAGTTTCAGAAAACACTAAAGAGAGATTCAGCAGTTTTGCAAAAGGATGCCCATTCATTTGTTTTTTCTTTTTTTGTGGCCTGCCATATTTTCAGTCCTTGAGAGATTACTAAAGCCTTGGTTAGGTCCAGAAAACACTTTTATTATACTTTTTAGAGTGCTGAATATGGCTTATGCTTACAGATCATTTTTTAAATGGCATGTAAGGATAAAAAAATTAAATATCATATGGCCCACATGGATATAAATATTTGGATATGTCCAAATGAACAGAACCAACTTCAATAGTTTTCTCTTGCATATAGCTTTACATTTATTTTATAAAATGCCTTCTTATTTGAGTTATTTGATTTTAACACCTGTATGAGGTGGCCATGACAGATTAGTCCTTGCATTTTGCAGATGAGATAGCTGAATGTTTTTTATTCTTCTAAGGAAGCATAGTTAAAAAATGGCAGTCATGAAACTGAAGTCCAGATTTTCCAACTACAAATTCAGTGCTCTTGCTTCTAAAACAGACTTCAAAAAAGTATTTTTGGAAATTTCATATTAGAATATTCCCTTGCACTGCCTTTTGACATTCCTTAAAGATTCACCAGTGTAGACATAGGGAGTTCAAACTATGGTAGCTGGTCAGTAAGTTTACATGTCTTCACTAAACTGTTAGGCTGGCCCAGGGACAAAAGCAGCAGCGGCCATGCCCGGGAAAGGCCAAGCCCGGGAAAAAGGTGGATGACGTCAGAATAAGGGATGCAACCCCCACACCTGGATTCACAGGGCCAATCCCAATCGCCATATGGGAAGCCCGCAAAATTCCTCTGCTTAAAGAGCTGGTCCCCCTCTGTTCGGGCGCGCGACTTCCAAGCCCGCGACTTCCCGGCCCTCTGCGGACTTGGGAGTTTCGCCCGGGTGTGCAAACCCCAATAAAGCCCTGGCTATTCGACATTTTTTGTCTGATTGAGCTTGTCTCCTCGCGGAGCCCAGAAAAACCTTACATAAACATCTTCTAATTTCTATGTACCTGTTAATTGTGTTAACACATGAGGTAAAAGCTTATATCCAACCCAATTCACCTCTCAGTAAAAGGGATAAAAAAATTGGAATTAAGTGTGGCAAACGATAAATCATTGATACCTATGTAGGTATATATATAAAGGGAAATACTAACTAATCCTGGATAGTCAGGCAAGAGTTCCCTGAGAACCTGGTACTTGAAATGAGTTCCAAAGATAGGGATAGGACATTGATTTCCATGTGATACATTTAATATGGCGAAAGGAACTAGACACACCTGAATATAAATTACATAGATTATTAAATACGTTACAGATTGACTGCAATTAGGAGAAAACAGTTCAACCTACGTGAACAACCACAAATTCTATTAGCTAGTCTTCATTCCCCTTGGAGAAGAAGCATCTGGAGCAGATGTTTGAGAAATGGTCAGTCAACCCATCCACAGTTCGGTAACTAACAACCACACAAATGAAGGTGATGACAGGGTCATGTTTATAGGAGAACAAAAAAGCCCTGCACACCTGGGCCGTGTAATAACAGCAGGTGTCGGAAAGTTAGAATGGAAGACAAAAAAATAAATAAATAAAACAAAGACAAGAAGAAGTGGCAAATTCTAGCAGCTGTAGAATCAAGCTCACCTACTGAACTCCTCTGAATCCATTCAGGATCAATTTTCCTTTAGATGGTCTTGGGAATTACAATTGAAGTACAAAGGCTCATATGCTACAAGTAATAGTTGCTACCATGTCCAATGAGTCATCAGTCAAAGAATGCACTCAGCAAGACACTGGAAAATCTGTATGAAATACCACGTGCAAAATAAAGATTTCTTCTGGGTCAGTTAACAGAGCTTCTGAAGCATCTCTTCTGCCCCAAACCTCATCTCCAGACAGTCAACACACAATGGTGAAAACAAAGGAAAAGAAATTATTTAGCCACAATGGACACCAACAGCAGTTCATGAAGCAAGTAAAATGCATCATTTGCCAAGTATGCATGTGGGTCATAAAACCAAAGATAATTCATCTCTATACAAAGAGACAGGTTTCATTATCATCACGAATGGTCCTTTCCTCTGGATGTTACCCCCATCACTGCTATTGGAGAGAATAAAACCAAAGGAAACTAGGCAACAGAGATCATAGTTTCCATAGATTTATTCATCCTGTCATACATTAATTTCATGAAGCGAATAAATATACACTTATGTATACACATAGATTAATTCAGTTAGCTTTTATTTATTGCAACTGTTCCATGAGTCAGGCACAGTGATAGACTCACTGGCTACACAAAGAAAAACAAGACCCCAATTTTGTGGTCAAGACGCATTTCTCAGGAGCAATATTAGAAACATGCCTGAGCATTTACAGGAGGTTAAGAGCTAGGTCTTAAAATGAGAACTTGCTCACATGAAAATAAGAAAAGAGGACTGAGCAGGCGCAAAGGCAAATGAGGGCAACATGAGTCAAAGCAAAGAGATATGAAACAGCATCAAACATGGGGGAACTAGAAGATCTAGATAAACAATCACCTATATGTAAGTGAAGGGAATTTGAAGCTAAGAAAGGTAGGCAGCAACCATTCAAGTGCATCTTCATGTGTCAAGAAGCTAAGACAAAAAATTTAATAATAGCTGCATTATTATTTCCTTTGTTTACAAAGCCACACTCATTTTAAAATACTGAACTCACTTTGCAGTCTATGGGTGTTACACACTGAATCCTCCACCAGGATTGTAGTGTCTTTAACCATCACCTTGCTCCCTCTCTCCTCCCCTCTCCCCTACCACCCCCTTGACAGTCATCTGAGTCCTGTGAATTTTGCTGGGGTTTAACTGTTTGTGTCATTTCATTATATACCACATGTGAGTGAAACCATCCTGTATTTCTCTTTTACTTTCTGACTTATTCCTCTTTACATGATTCCCTCCAGTTTGATTCAGATTGATGCAGACAGCACAATTTTGTCTTTCTTAGTAGAAATAGAATTGCATTGGACATATATATATGTATATAGAGAGATTATATATGATATATATATCATATATATGTATCACAGAAGAGGCTTAAACTTTTGAACAAATTAGTGGAAAATAAAGAATTTTAAGCTTAGTTCTTCCCCCAAGTAATTTTTTATCAATAGAATTGACTTTAGAGTTTCACATTTAAAGTATTTGCTGTTGAATTTTTATAGTTTATTATACTTGTAGTTCTCTTCCCCCATTTCACTTAGAATTTTATTAGGTTGTTTACTATATAAATGCCTTTCATCATCATTCAATAAAATATTATGTTTTTCTCCTTTGATTTGTTGAAAGCTTATGGTAATAGATCCATGGATATTGCATTTCTTTAATAGATCTTACTTTGTCACAAGGGTAAATTGCTATATTTTATTTAGAATATTTGAATCCATATTCATCAATGATCCTATTCATTCTTTTTCCCCTTTCATGGATTCTGTTTCTTTAGTTTTGTTTTTCAGAAATTACTTTATTCTCATTAGATACCATATTATTCTGACTTTATAACATCAGGTGGAATGACTTAACTCATTTTCTGTTATCTGGATAATAAATAGCTTTAAAATGATCTTTTCTTAAAGATTTAGGTAAAAGTTCAGTTGTGAACATATGTGTTTCTGGGCTTTTTGCATATCTAGATATCTAAACACCAGTCTGATCTCTGTTATAGTGATTGATTTATCTAAGTTTTTATTTTATTTTTGAATCAGCTTTACCAGTTTTTGTTTTGATAGCAAATCATCTATTTCATCTAAGCAAAAGTATTCCAAAGATCTCTTTATTGGAAAAAGGAGGAGAGGGTCAAATCTCATATTATAGAGATGGAAGGAGGGGATAAATGGACCATAAATGAAGATTCTTGGTTGCAGAAATCATGTTTCATTGTCAAATATTTTTCCTTACAATCATTTTGATCTTCTATATTTACAGACATATCTTCCCTCTCATTTGCATCTTCTAAATTTATGCTCATTATGTTTTCCTTAACCATATTCATAACAAATCTATTTAATTAGCTCTTTATGTTTTTAATTTTTTCCATTTCTTATTTTCTATTTTACCAATTTGTTTTAATCTTTGCTAATTTTGGCTTCTTGGTTTTTAGGATTGCTTTTGTAGTCTCTCCTAATGCATACCATTTGCTTTTCTTTTTAATTTCTCTTATAATGTAGGCTTTCAGACTTACATTTTTTACCATAGCAGGTTACAGCAAAAAAAGTCTTTGCAATTTTCTACATAAGTAATCATTTCCACTTAATTTCTCCTTAATCTAGTGACAATGCAAGAGTATATTTTTCAACTTGTAAGAAATAACTTCTTGTGTTCGTCTTTGTATTATTTATTTCAAGTTTTATTAGTAATTGATAGAAGTATGTGGCTCATAAAATTATTTTAGGTTTTTCTTTACAGTCAAGTACTTTATTATTACTGTTATTGTTATTTTTGTTTTATCATTTAAATTCTCTATTTTAAATATGAACAGCTTTTAAAAATTTTTATTGGTGTTTGATACTATTCAATTTTTCTATGATTTTACTTATTTTTTTGTGTATTCAACCTCTCCAGTTCTGAGAGAGTGCTGTCACTCAAGGTAACATTACCTATTACAATATTCAAATTTTTTCTGGAATTCTAATTGTTTTTGCTTTACATATTTGCTCATTTATATTTCGATTTATGGAAAAACAGTGAATATAGTTTTTAATAATTGCAACTTCTTTAGAAATTATTGAATCTATCATTACATAATTTTTTCATCTTCTATACTGCTTTTAAATTTAAGTAGAGCTCCATTAGTATTATAACACCTACTTTCTTTTCACTTGTATTTGTTTGATATCTTTTTTACTAACTCTTCACTTTCAAACTTTCTTTATCAATGTTATTTAATATTATTTCTTTATAAATAGTTTATGCATAAGTTGATTTTTTTCAGTTAATCTGACCATCTCAGTCATTTAAAGGGAAAGTTCTGCACATTTACAAATAACCTGTTAATTTTATGTCTACATTTTTATTTTATCTTAATTATTTGTTTTTATTGTTTTATATTATTGTTTCATTTTTTTCTTTTTCACATTTTTGCTAGTTTAATTTTGCTGTTAGAAGGTGCAATGGATATTTTTCCTTTTGCTAATTTGGGAATTTTACTATATTCTTCCATCCCATTCATGATTATCTTTCTTTTCCCCATGTTTGGCACTATTTTTAATCATCAAATATTTTCTCCCCAGAATACGATTTCTGCAACCAAGAATCTTTCATTTCTGGTCCACTTATCTCCTTCCTCCATCTCTATAATATGAGATTTGACCCTCTCCTCTTTTTTCCGATAAGGAGATCTTTGGAATACTTTTGCTTATCCTCCCTCCTTTCGCTCCATTCTTATCATAATTCCTCTATCAGTGTGACCCTTTCATTTCAGTGTTCTTACCGAGCACTTCTACAACATACTGTGAGTCAGGTTTGCCCTATGCAGTTGTTTGTGTGTGTCTGCGTGAATGTGAATGTGCATGTCAAGAGCCATTGCTCACCATGTCTTCTCTTCCTCTGGCTCCACTGGCTGATTGGTTCTTTCAGTAAATGTTAACTAAATACACAAAGATGGGATAGGGGGACTGCTACATTAGGATGATGATGACAGAACACTGTAAGTCCTAGCCACAACAGTTTTCTTTCTTTGGCTCAGAGAAAACAATTTGTTGGTACTTTTTAAAAATTGTTGTCCCCTTTTTTAACTTCTTCTTTTGGTTCCCTGACACCTGTTTTCACCTGTTTAAATTTTCTTGGATTAAATCCTCAAGTCTCATCTTTTTTTTTCCTCTATACTTTTGTTCTGTGCCTCAAAACATTTAGCTGGCACCTGGTCTTCCATCTTAACAGTGTCTAGCTTAGCATCTTCAATATCCAATAGAATTGCTTAGAGTTCTCTCTCTCTCTCTCTTTCTCTCTCTGAGTAGATAATTAAAAGACAGAGATAAACACAGACATACAAATCTATGTAATCATTTAATCATTTACTCTGGAAACTCTGCTTTGTTGACTGTTATTTAATATGTTTAGAATTATATATTTCTCTCTAACTGCTAAATCCCCTTAGGGATTTGTTGTTGGTTTTGTTAGTGGTGGTAGTGATTGACTGGGCTTATGTATGATCCTTGGAGAATCCAAGTAACAGCACTCGTAGGTAGGTTGGCTCTACTTTCATGGGCCCTTGATGTAGAAGTAGATAGACTTGTCAGCCTCCTCCTTGGGCAACTAAAAGAAGCCTCCTTGCTTGTAGAAATCTTTATATTCTTCTAGGCCCAGGATTGGAGAGGAGTTAACCCACATGCTTTGTTTTTAATTCCCTTCTTGAATTCCATTAAAAATTTTCAATAAGGACCTGAAGGCACTCAAAACAGGTCACCCCAAGATTCTCAGAGTTAGTCTTCTCAAGATATCTCACTATGGTATGAAGATAATTTTGAGCTGGCAATGAAGACCCAGGAGACTAAGAAGATCCTGCCCTTTCTCTAATCAAAGACAGCATTGCTTCTATCTAGAAGGAATCATTATGCTGGTGTAGGTTTATCTGTAGAAATGTCTACTCTAAGAAACCCATGTTTAATTTCAGGTTAAGAAGAAGTCATCCTCTCCTTGTCATGTGAAGATGCCCCTCATCTCTCTTTGATACCTCAGATCCCTACCTAAATCCCCAGTGTAGATTTAAATCTGGTTCTCCCCATTTGAAAGCAGAACCTTTAACCATTGCAGCTTCCCATTGCACACATTATTAAATTGATCTTTTTCTTCTGGCAATCTGTTGGATGCTGTTTTAATTCCTTGACCAGTCTGAGAAGAACCTGGAGGGGTAGGAGGATGTTCCCCGGTGCCTCAACACACCATCTCTAGGAATTTGTAGATCTTGAACCAAGCTTTCCATGATATGTTATTTTCTTGTCCTCATTTTATGACTTCCAGAAGTCAGTTTTCAAACAGTGAACAGTCACTTGGGCTTTTTCCCCATGGGACATCTTAAAGAACATAAGGGCACCTGTTCAGAGACATCAGCTGACGGGAAAAAGTAATGGAGCGTAAGCTGCTGCATTGAGCTTACTATAAAGGTGGTCCCCAGCTGACAACAGTTTGACTTAGTATTCTTTGACTTTATGATGGTGTGAAAGTGATACACATTCAGTGGAAACCAGGCTAGAATTTTGAATTTTTTATCTTTTCCTGAGCTAGCAATATGAACTATGATACTCATTTTGCTAAGCAATGTCACTGAGTCAAGGAGAACAACCTTCTACCAGCTATTGCTGAGTCTCATCAGGAGAGAAATTGATGACCCTATTGCTGAAGTATCGCCATCATCAAGCAGTTAAGTTTAGTTTGGTGCTTCAGCCATTCTTCAGGACCAGTGTGTTGTTAGCTGTGTTTAGTTAATCAGATTTTCTATTCTACACTTCTGGAGCTACCATCTATTTCACAGATATCATAGTTATTTTCTACCTATTAGGATATTTTTCTAACAGGTGGGTTTTTTTTATAAATATTCTGATGAAGGGGTAGTGTGAGGTCATTGTTTGTTTTGAGGTCATCGTCTTTTTTTTGTTTTGTTTTGTTTTTCTAATTTACATGAATTCACCATCTGACCATGTCTATGGCTAAGATTTCAACAAATTATTTTCTGTTCCTTAGGCTTCATTGACTAAAGAAAATGGGAAAAATAACATTTTGAAGCAAAAGATAATGTCAAGATGTTTTGAATGGCTTGCTTGATTTTTGCAATGTAGTTACATTATAATAAATCTGCACAGGCCATTTTCCTCTTAGTTGGCAAAATTCTGGAGAACTTTTTCTTCAAAACTGTGATGGGTTTTGAAGTGTTTTCTTTCATAGATAAACAATGAATTTATCTCTCTGTAATAATAAACCCATATTTTAAATATACATTAGAGGGTGTGACCTGGTGGCCTCATAGTCAAGTATACCCTGGGAGCAGTCCCATATACATCCTAAGATCTCAGGTTCAAAATTTGGGCCTGGGAGAACAACCAATGTGGACTACTCAATAAAAAATAATGTGCTTCTTCCTTCAGTCTCTTTCTATCTGACTGCCTGCCTACTCGCCTTCATTCCTGCCCACACCTGTCCTTCTAAATAAATAAATAAATAATACACACACTTGTGGGTACATTCTGTGGTTTCTTGATTGACTGCTGCTTCTCATATTTATTAGATATAATTGTAAAATCTATCAATCCTTTTCTGAAGGGCTCTAGGGGTGTCAGTTCTGACATGTCTCAATGATCTCAAGTTATTCTGAATTTCCTCCATTATCTTGCATAGTTTTTGATATTTCAAGCTTACATTTAACAAAATAAAGGGGTTTTAACCACGAGTCAGTGATCCCACTGAAAACACAATATTGAAACTAGTATACTTGAAAAAGATCAATTAAATGTAACATTAAAACCACACGTTCATATGTACATGCACTGTTTCCCCCTCCCTCCACACACACAATTTGAGTAACTTCACTGGCAGGAATTAAAGTAAATCATGGGGTCCTATGCAAATGAACACTTGATTGAGTGCATTTTTGACAGTATGTTGATCTAATTTGTGAAGGGAAAATTTTTATTGTGTGTGACATCTAAAACTTTCTGAATCTTAGAAAGACAACAGACTTCTTTTTCATAAAACTAGCAACGTAGTTCTCTTCTAAATTTCCAGGAAAACATCAATTCCCTTCTGCTGTATTAGTATCACCTGTGCTCACTAGGGACATATTCTCTGTCCATTTGACACAGTCCACACTTTTCTGAAGACAAAGAATGCTCCAGACTTCCAATGACTTCCAGTTCATAAAAATGTTGTTTGCTGAGCTTATCTGAAAAAAATCCAGGCTGAATTATGACATAAAAGCAACTCTGATTAATGCACATGCACAGGCATTCAAAAATACCTGGCCCCCAAATCTTTAAGCAAATAGATTTTCCAGGAGATAGGTCACATTTAAATCATGGATTGTGTGTCCCCGGCATACAACAGAATCCCATGAGAGCCGGAATATCCCAGATTTTCAAAGGACAGAGTTGGGGAGACATTTTACTCTGAGCAAAAGGGGAACATGAATGCAGGTTTCAGACTTTGCAGTGGTTCTTCACTTTTTCTCCCCCGACAGTGGGGAGAGGGCATGCAAAATCATTTCCATGTCAGGAAATGGAATAAAATCTCCAATATTAGTAACTCTTTCTCTTCTGTTTTCATTCTCTCCTCTCATCCATATCAGCTCCAAAAGCAAAGAGAAAATGGAGTCAACTTCTCTGTGTGAGAGAGGAAGAAAACATGGTCTTTCCACCACGATGGTTATCTGCCATGTACAGGGTCACACCCACTGGTAGGACTTTGAAAATGGCACAGTCCTTCAAGGAAACAACTTAGCCATACATACCAAGAGCATTTAGAATATCAGGCATTTCAATCCAAGGATCCAGATAGGAAAATCTACCTAGATAAACATAATCAGAGATGTAGACAGAGATTTATGTTAAAAGACCTTCAGCAAAGCATTATGCTAATGAAAAATAAAAAGAGCCTATGTGTTCAAACAACAAGTCTTTTAAAAATAAATTAAGGAAGATCCATATGACAAAATAGAATGCAATCATTAAAAAAGACTGAAAAATTTCACAATAATATGGAAAAATGTCATCATTAAGGGTAAAATGTGTATATAAAATACAGATGAACTATAATTCCAACTTAAAATAATAATAGAAGTTATCTGTTGATCGATCGTGAGACTTTTATTTATATTTTTTGTATACTTCAATTTTTCAATTGTGAGCATGTCTCTTTTATAATCAGAATTAAATAGAATTTTGGTTCTTAAAAGGGAAACAGAGGGTGCTATGAAGACACAATCATATCTAACTGATATTTTTGATAAAAATATCATCATAAATACATTTCAGTATATAAATATACTTGTTTATATTCATCTTGCTGATTCTTTTTCAAAGTAAATTATGAGTAAAAATATTTATCAAGATTTTCCTAGATGTCTAGCACTGAATAAAGATTTAGAAATTCTCCAACGAGCTAAGACATAATACGTTTCTTAGGATTTTCCTATAATTGTAAAGCAGGGCCCTTTACAAGGAATGTTTGACATTTGGTAAGAAGTATTTTTTGGTCAAATGATTCTTTTCCCATTAGCGACATAAAAGTATTATTAGATATACATATGAATGTAAATACCAACAAACATATAAATCTTGTCCTTTGTACTCAACCTTGAAGCCTCTGCAAACCAAGGATTTTATTGTTGCTGCGTTGTTTTATTTTTAAGACAGATGTCTTTTAATTAAGTTGTATTGAAACCAGCAGTTACCGTAACTAATGCTATATTGTGTAGAGGGTGTATTATTACAACACTATAAGTCCTAATAATAGCAATAGCAACCAGCAGTCATCTTCTCATTGATTGTACATAGACGCTGAAGGTACTCAAAACAGAATTCCCATGATGCTCAGAACAGCCTCCTCAGGACATGCCACTTTGACATTCAGAATGTCCCAGAGCGCCGGTCAATTATGGACATGGGGGCTAGGGGGAAATTATTGGCACTCCCTACTGGCCTAGAAGAATGAAAATTGGTGGTAATATCTAGATATAGAAGTCTCTAGAAATGACCTTTCTATAGGAAAAATTTATTATACGGCAGGACAACCTTATTGACAGTGAATCTGGTTTTGCCATATGTCACCAACTCCTCATCATGTCAGTCTCTTCCTTTCTCTGTGATTCCTTAGACCTTTATCTCAACTTTAGTTCAGGGTATGTATCCTTGCCTCCATGACTAAAAATGAAATCCTCATAGTCTATGCAGATTCCCCATACATATGTAATTATGTAATTATATCCATCTTTTTCTTCTGCCATTTTGATTACTTGGCCATCTCAAGAACTTACAAGGGGAGGAATCGCTTTCTTTTCAGCCCCTCAAAACTCTGGGCCTAGAGAATCATGATGGTGGAGCACATGATTCTGCTAAGCAAGAAGAATGTAGCAAGGCCCCAGGAAGTAGGAGAATCCAAATGAGCTGTAACTCCAATAACTGTCAATGTTCTACTTTATTGTTTTATTTTAAACCTGATTTATGTCCAGTCCTCTGACAGGATGGAAGCACAGCCCCAATAAGCTATTTGCCAAATACAGTCTCTTCCAAAGTTTCCAAAGTTGGCTAAACTCGCTTGTGCCAGTGCTTTCTCATGGGTATCTAGGCAAAGACTCAGCATCTCCATCTGCATTGGATTGCAGGAGCGGGGATGTTAGGGCAGATGTTTCCACTATTCTGAAAATTTATATACAATTGACATGCATATTCTATTCCCATTTCAACCACATACAAACACAGGATGCTGATTCACTGCCTGAAAGACAGGACTAACAGCTGACAAATGGAGGTGAAGAGGGGCCCTACAGGGTTTTCCTAATTATTATATAGACAGTCATAAATTATATCAAGAAATAGAAGAAGGTGATCCAAATCATGTTCCCATTAAATGGGTTCATAATTGTAGCCCAGAGATCAGAGTCTTGCTCATCTGCCACCATTAGTATAGAATTACATTCAGTATTGAATTTGCAATTAGAAATGCTATGAAAATAATATGAAATAAGAAATATATGAAAGCATTAGAAAATATATAGTTTATCTTTTTACAAAGTCTACCTTAAAAACTTAAACTACAAAATAGAAAGTAAAAAGTCAAGCATTATCATTAGCCAGATGCAAAGAGGAGCAAAATATGCCAATAAGCTCCAATTTGTAATTTTCTTTTTTTTTTTTATAGTTTTCAAAAAATCCTTCCAATGCTCATATTTCTGGATAGTTCTAGGAGAAATATTAGGAAATATGGATAAGTTTTCATGAACTAAAAATGTCTCTAGATTATCAGGTAGGAGGCATACTTATAAACTATGAGATCTTAGGGAAATCATTTAACCTCCTTCATCCTCAATTTTTCCAAATAAGATATAGAACTATTAATAATTGCCCCCTTTTTTTTAAGGAAAGGTACAGGCAAGAATGAAGGTGAATAGGTAAGCAGGAGGAGAGGAGGAAGAGCACTTTATTTTTATCTAGTTGTTCACATTGTTTGTGTCCCCACCCCCGCCCCCGCCCACTCCCAGCCCCATGTTTTGAATCCTGGACCTTGGGATGCTCTGCTTCTTAATAACTTTTTTTCAAGCATCATATATGTACAAATACATTATATAAATGTAGTTTTCGATATTGTTATTTCTCTGGAGAAATTTTTAGAAGCATCTCTAGTCAAAGGGAGAATTTTTATGAAAAGTAACATAAATTCATTAAAAACACATCATTCTGTCTTAGAAATCAAAAACTGTGTTTTAAATGTCAGATTTTCTTCAACTGCTTTAATTACTTTCTAGGGCTAAGACTTCACCTTTGTACGACAGAACGCCTCATATATGAATCTAAACTCAAGCAGAAGATCACTTCTGAGTGAGTCAGCGGCACCATTCACAGGAATATAACAGGAAGGAGGCAATCTCTAAACTAACTTTTCTGTTGTTCCTGGAAAAATAGTCACAACAGTGTAAAAGCAATTACTCTCTCTATTTTTCAGAGCATAAATTATATACTCCAGAATATAATTAGCACTTGTATCTGTAACAGATAACTACACTTTCTGGTTCCGTATCTATCAAATTTTCATTTTAATAGTGATGACTCATAATGAAATTTTGCATTCATCGTTCCATTCATGAAACTGTTTAACTTGCCGGCTGTACATGTAAACTGCAAATTCTCTGCATACAAGATGGCATCACACTCTCCCAGTCTCCAGTTCTCAACTTAATATTTGTTAACACACAAATTCTCTACAGAACAAGTTTTTGGGTTTTTTTTTGATGTGTATTCAGATAGCAGATGCTGTTGAAAACGCTATGAAGGTGCAGATGCATAGGGTACTCTTGCTGAATGTGTTAGGCAATGTAGTTCTGAAATACCACTTCAGTTCCTGCCTTCTGCTGCCCCAAACTTCATTCTCCAGGGAACTAGCCAAAAAAAGCAATGCTCAGATTGATGAAATTCAATCCTTAGAGCAACTGTTTTTGAAATGACAGAAACACTTTTAAAAAGTTCACCATAGATTTCTCTCTTGTAGAAAAAAAAGAGTGAGCTTCAAAAACATGTTGTTTTCTGAAATTTCACTGTAGGTGGGAACTCAGGCCACGATTATTGCAATGATTCAGAAAGCAAAACAAAAGCCAGAAATTCTTAGATGATTGAATAGGACCAATTCTCTCTTGGCTCTCTCCTTTCTCTTCTCCTTTCTCAATGAACCTCTTCAGTCATTCATCTCCCTTTTTCTTTCTGTTTAGTCATATAGCTTTTATTTGGGCATTTCTGTCTTCCCAGATCTTGAGTCCTCCCTATCAATTACCTAGCCTCATTATCACTATAGTCTAACAGCAGCCATTCTTATCATCTTAGTTTTCATTAGTTTAGAGACTCAATGAGTTAATGGAGCCAAGTTTTAAAATCAGACCTCCTTATTACAAAGTCTGTCCTCTTCAAAACCATGTTGCATCAAGACCTTCTTTCCTTCCTGCCTCTTTCTTTCCTTGACTCCATTCAGTTTCTCTTCCTCATTTTCTGCTCTTCTGTCATTACTGTTATAGAATAGGCCAGTTCATTATAGTCCCCTCATAGCAAAGTCAATAGCTAGACAAAGGCTATATGAAACAAGCAAAGATGATCAAGAGTCACCAATTGTGAAAGAGGGACCTGTGCTGTCTCAGATACATTTAGCCAAATATAACAGTTACAGAGGTTATATTGGCACTTATAGGGAGCAAAATGAGAGAAGGTGAGCTATTTGGGGAATTCTGAAGACATTAAAGACGCCCAACAGAGGAGTTTGCAAGCCTATCAGGTTTATTAAGTCTCCCGTGACTCAATGGAAAACCAGTTCAATCCATCATCTGTGTTTCTCCTGGTTAAGTTTATCTGTAACTGGACTAGATGCTAATTAAATGTCATAGATTGCTCAGTTCATGATTAATTAATTTTGTGGTACAGCTAGGTTCACTGGGTCCTATTTTTATAGCTCATTCACACTAACTCAACAAACCTTCCACTCACCCTCTCCCTCATGTGATCATTGCCTTTTCTGCTAAGTTCCTTTATCCTCAGATGTCAAGTGACCTTTGCTTTAAAAGTGACAAAACTTCCTACAGCCTAATCATCTCCGTCGCTGTTCTGCCCAATAACTTTATCCCAGGATCAAGACCTTAACCATATGTCACTTGTATTATTAGCAACTGTCTCCTAAATTAACTACACATAGCTCTCTCTCTCTCTCTCTCTCTCTCTCTCTCTCTCTCTCTCTCTCTCTCTCTCTCTCTCTC
>RJWH01004071.1:0-43521 GCA_004363575.1 Solenodon paradoxus | reverse complement strand
ATATCATGCATTATTTTCCCCTGAAGTGATCCTTCTTTCATTAAAAAATTTTGGATGATATGCTTGCCTATAGCAATCAAGATTTCCATAAAATCCTGAAGACTAACCTAACAATTTCATTTTGGAATTTTTGTACTTTCACATCAGTAGTGTCCATTACTCCAATTACAAACTGTGAAAGTGAGGTATGGAAGACAATAATTTTGTATTCCCCAGGCTCCTTACAACTGTGAAAATTTAATTACTCTGGAAAAAAAAAAAGTTTCTCCTGCATGATTAGGAGGCTAGTGAAAGGGTTTAGACACTTAACACATTCAAAAAGTGTTTTTCTATTTAAAGAACTAAATTTTTTTTTAAAATCTTTTTTTCCTATCAACATAATGGGGACAAAATTATTTCTGAAATTCAAATTATACCATTTTCTGACTTTGGTTTTGCCACAGGGAAATCACTCTAGAATAATCAATCAAAATGAAACATAGTTATAGTATGCAATACAAGGAGAGTTTTCCATTAAATTGCACTTTATTCCGGAGAAAAAATTGTGACCAGTTAAGTAGAACAAAAATTCACAACTAGGGCATATTTAAATGGACAGCCAAGAGTTAAGAAAGAAAAAAAAGAACAAAGTGGGAAAGAAAATAAAATACCTTTTTTTATCAGACATCTGAGCAATTCCGATATTCAGTTCTTGTATGAAATCAAATAATAGAAGCTATGATCATAATAGTATTTCTTGATAAAAGAGGTGTACAGAAAATTGAATAGTGGTACTTCATAATCTTTCCCTTTGAGATTTTGTAGTGTAGTAGTTTGTTTGTTGATCATTCCTGATTTTCACCTCTGTAAGCCAGGATAGCATATTTCTTTCCATATTGCATCTGCCTTGTCTAAGCCCCTCCCCAGGAGCTGAGTGGGTCACTCAGTTTCCATAGTAACTACTGCATAACTATTGCTCATGGGGTAGCAGGAGGGGAGAAAGTACTGCCTGAGAAAAGGACTGAATCTACGCAGTTGGAGCCTAACACATTCTCTACGTCTTTGTGAACTACCAAGAACTTTTTTCTGCTTCCGATTTGGAAAAGTACTTAGAACTTTTCAGAGTAGTATTTCCAGCCTCATCTCTGACAATGGTAAGAAATCTCTTTCATCCTCCATGATCATCAGTGCCCAGAGTGAAACAAGTTACGTACACTCCTTCCCTTACACCACCTTTCATCCTTTCTCTCTTGACACTGGTACACGGCATGTGATTGCTTCAAACGGGAGCTATAGCTTTGTGAATCCGTCTGACTTAAAGACGGTGCTCACTGATGGCTGGGTCTGATAGATAATTTGAGATTTTGCATATAAATACCCCAAATCCTACCTCAATGATGATGAGACCTTTTCTCATCGGATTGATTCTCTTAAAGAGAATGCATATTTTTGTAACTGGGAAGGGCTGAGTCCCTGGCTGGAAGTGAAGAATCTGGGAGGGTTTATTCCCAACTTCACTTTCCTTGTAGAAACACCTATTTGCAAAAGGAAATCTTTCTTCAGTAGCTAAAGGGAAAATCTGATCCAGTAGGCAGGGTGGTGTCAGTCTCTGTTTCCCAAGGAAGTCTGAGCTCTCTCTCCCTTTTTAATATGAGAATTCGAAAGCAGTGGGGAAGTGATGTTGGACCTATCACAGCATGGCTAACAGACAGCCTATTACAGTATTTAATAAAAACAGAAACAGCATGCCTATCATAGGCTAATAAATCCTACCTCCTGCGCGCTTTAAAAACAGTATGAAGCCGCTTTAACGGAGCTTCAGACAACTAATTTCAAGCATGGCTGTCTAGCGTGCCTGTCACTTATTGTCCTTCCAAACTCTTTCAGACATTTTGAGCAAGGAGTATTATTAAAGCTATGAGTTAGCAAGGGTTGTGACATTAATGGTCCAGAAAGGCTTTAGGCACCAGAGGCAATGATGATTACCAGTGGCTCTTTGGAGGACTGCGCTGGATCGCTGTCATTAAAAATTAAGCGTGGCTTTTGAGGAAGATGTGACAACTACTGGAGGTAGGATTTGCATGTAAAACAAAGGAATCTGTTGCTGTTTCCTGCTTTTTGTTTGCTCTGGGGCTGGTGGGTCGTGCATCTCAGCCAGGTGCGGAGTGAGAAGCTGGCAGGAAGGGAGAGGGCAGTGGGAGACGGAGCTGCTGAGAGCAAAATGCTGTGGGTAGTATTATGTTTTATGGCAGAAATGCCTCGCGGACAAACGGCATCCAGGTTTATAGGCTGCCGAGTGTGCATTCCACGTTGCTTTTCCCATGGAGTAGATGCTTAGAGGTCATGGAGAAAACAAGTCGCTTCTTATCTGTGGTGCCAGCTGGGCTATAGGAAGGATTGAGTGAAGACTTTGATGGGTAGGTGGGAGGCAGAAAGGTCCAAGAAAAATAAAGAAGAGGAAGCTGTCCTTAAACTTGAAATCTGTTAGAGAGATATTTTATTCCTGTGCTTTGATAACCAGTGTATAATTTTTTAAAGGGTAAATTGGAAGATTACCATGGATTTCCCTCATAAAGAACTACTTCGGATTTAATCTCTTGTAAAGGAAAAGTGGGTGCCTTCATCCATTTTGCATACTGAAAAGCTGATCAACACTGTTTGTATTCATGATTTTGCTAAAGCAGAGCAAGAGTTTTAGGCTAAAAGAAGAGGCTTTCTCTGGGTTCTTGCTCTTGTTTTCAAACAACCGCCGGGGTTGCAGATGGGAAATGGTGATTCCTTATGGGTTATGTACTTGACATTTTACCTTTTTCTTCTCTTTCTTTCTTTCTTTTTTTAATGAACAGCATAAAAGCATAATTCTCCTTGAAAGAGGAGCGGGGCAGTCGGGTTCCAAAGCCCCACAGATAATGAGTGGCTTTGTAAAGGAACTTGCACTGCTTTGTACTTTGTGATGGGATTGATATAGCTCAGTCAGAAAAGAAAATGTCAGGAAGTCACAGGTTAAGATTTTCAAAGCAAAAATGCAGTGATCATAAACCTGTGTTTCCTCAACTTGATCTATTGTGTAAGTTTCAATATTTGTCATTGCATATGACCCTCAACGTGAGGTGGCAGAAACGTCGTGAGTGAATTGCTCAGTGCTATTGTGTTATTTCCATGGTAGACTCCACAAACTCCAAGATATAAAGATATTGCTTTAGATTTAAAAACAAAATCTCAATGTTTCAGTGCATGGATTGGTTATAATGAATGACAATGATGCACAGAGGAATTGTCTATTTCTAAAATAATGCAAGATTTTTTCAAATGTGTCCCAAACTTCCATATTCATGCTGTATTAGCTAGCAATAAAAATGAAAGAAAATTGTAACATGCGTGTTTTTCAGATAAATGCCAGAATTAAGGCTGAGACTTTTTCTTTTCTCTGATGCAGTTGGGTTTGTAATTTGTCAGCTTCTGCGTATATACTGCCATTCACATACAAAGTTGAAATCATCGCTTTATAGTATGTGGCATCTCTGCTTAGAGTTGTGTCTGTTTTTCCTAATAGTGTGATGATTACTGAACAGCCAGACTCTTGGCTAGTCTTTATGTGAGCAAGAACACATGTCTATGACATGTCTACATAGAATTTCTGATGCAGCTGATGACTATGACATAGTTTTCAGCTTCTCTGTGGCCAGTGGAATGTATGACCTTGACCTTGTAAAGTCCCATTTTTAACCAATTGGTGCTCACCAGTCAAGAATGTATACACAGAGGAGACAGCTCAAAACATGTAAAAAGAAATACTCACATACACACATTTCATTTCAGGTGCTGTCAGAAGTTTACAGCTAATTATTATTTCTATTGTTCTCATCAATTTCACTTATTTGAAAAAGATTTTTATTGGCTCTGCTCTTACCAATATCTTCTGAATCTAATTACATCAAGTATTTATTCAGAGGCAATACATGCATGAAAGTTATCGATAGACAACATTGTTTTGCTATGGTCATGTTCTCAACACTTTACAGATAAACTAAAATGACTATTCATAACCTCCACAGACTTATGAAAAATGTTCCCATTTAAGTCTTTATGGTATATATATATATATGGACTGGACCCTCACAACGTTAAAAAAAAGTCAGGGGAATATGATCATTATTTATCTTTGTAAAGTGTAGGGAAAACCAAGCCAAGCAATTTAGTCAAAACAACCTACTTTGTGTCCCAAAGAAAATTCATAACCTGTTTATATTGGTAGATATTAACAAAAATATTCCCAGATACCCTCCCCTTTGAGTTTCTGCTATGTCTAGTAATGAAAAACCAAGAGTTCTCCATCATGCATAAAGAAAGTCTGGAAATCACCCCGACATTAAAATATAAGGAAAGCTTTAGTCAGACTTGCTCTCTCAGTCCCCATGCATAGCACAGACATATCAGTCACCAAGACACAAGTCACCAAGTCCTGTTCTCTGTCCATCTCCTCCATACACAGTCATCATTTCACTTTATTGGTAAATATCAAACCAGACATTGCTCAGACTAATACAATTCCTCTTTGATCATCTCTCTCCTCTCATAAAAATACTATAAAAAGTAATTCTTCCAAAAATCTTATTTCATCAATCAAAAAAGCAGATTATAATAAAATATATACAATATGATCTTCATTATTTATGTATGAGGAGAAAGCTAGAAAAAAAGTATTCTAAAACATTACCAATAGTTATCTCAGTGTGGTATTATTGGTGCATTTTATTCTTTTCATCAGCTATTTTTTTCAAAGAAGTATTCTATTAAAGTCATAAAAAGACCAACGTTTAAAAATGAGCTCTGTCTCCTTTCCTAACAATGTTGCCAACTTCTTTCATTGTCCTACTTTATATCACCCACCATGTCTCCAATCTAAATTCAAAAGTTATTTTTCAGTCCAAATGAGACTGAGTAGAGGTGCCATTATCCTGTTAGAGTCCCTTCTTCCTTGGGTTTCTTGGTAGGTCACGAAAATTAGAGGCATCCTTTCTCAGAGACAGGCTCCTATCTTTAGTTCCCAGATTTTATAGAAAAGGAGAGAGAAGAGAGGTGTGGGAAAGAGAAAGAAGAGAAAAGGAGAGAAAGAGAGATTCTCCTTATTTTATAGAGGGTGTTTTAAATCTCCCTTGCTGGCTCTTCATTATCACCTAAATCTTTAAATGTTACAGTGCTCGTGCCTCAACTGTAAATCTCTTCTTTATCTGTACTTACTTTTTAAATGATTCCAATCTGGTCTCAAAACTACATGCAGACCACTCATGAATTCTAATCCCTAAGCTGTCTCTACACTTACACATTCAACTATCTACATAACGTTTATACTTAAATGTGCTATAGCCATCTCACACTTAACAAGTTCAAAATCAAATTTCTGAATTCCCACACAAAACATACTTCTTCCAAAATTTTCTCACATTTGTGTAAATGGAAATTCCATTTTTCCACTGCTCACAGGAAAAATCTTTGAGTCCTCTTTGAATCTGCTCTTCCTTTCACACATTACAGAAAACACAATTGCCTCAACCTTCAAACTGCACCTAGAATACAATGACTTATGGTCCCGACTGCCACCACTCTGAGCAAGCTACCACCAACTCTCAAATTATTGCAATATTTACACCATTCATCTCTTGCTTCTGCTTCACCTGCTCCTATACACATATGCTATTCTCTACCCAACAAGAGTGGCCATTTCAGAATTGAAGTTAAATTATATCATCTTCTGCTCAAAAATTCGAGCAACCTCCCATCTGACGATGGCTGAAAGCCAGATGCTTCCAGTGGCCTATAAGTTATGCACCATCACCTCTGGTTCCTCCCTGACATCTTCTGCTACCACTTTCCCTTTAGCTCTCCATGTCTCAGCCACATTAAGCTGGTAGCTCTTCTTCAAACCTGTCACCCACCCTCCAACCTCAGGGCCTTTGACTTGGCTGTGGCTGCTCCTGAAAAATGCTTCCCTTACATAACCGCATGACTCCATTTCTCACTTTCAAAGGTCACTTCATCAGAAAAGACATCTCTGAAAATTAGTTTTCAAATCACACTCTCATTTCCTTCTGGTTCCCAAACTCTGCTTTCTTTTTCTCCATAACATAGCAAATTATCTACAACATATTTTATGTTGAGCTTGATTTGGGGGTTTTTTTCTTAGAGAAAAAGTGCAGGGAAGAACGAAGGCAAGCAATGTGCAGGCAGGCGGACAGGTGGAAGCAGGATTTATATATTTTATTTAGTTGTTCATCTCAGCTGTTCCCCTCAGACCCATGTCTCAAACCCAGGTCCTTGGGATGTGTAAGGACTACATCAGCCAGAGGTGACTAACTTATCCACCAGACTACCACAGCAAGCCACAGTTGATTTTTCAATTCTCTCTCCTATTGGAATGGAACTCTGAGAGCAGGGACTTTATTTTGTTCCCTGAAGTATCCATAACTCCAATTGTCAAATAAATTAATAAACTGCTGAATGTAGGAACTGAGTGTTTTTCTCCATCAAAATCCATCAGTAGTATTAGGCTCCAAGTACAAGTTTGTCAATCATAAGGTCAAACTCTTAGTCATAAATACTCTGTTGCTTTTTCTAGAGAGAAATACACTGAATACCTTGAAGAAAGTTAAGAAGATTTATCAGGATGATTTTCTTTCTCCTCCCTGCACAGGCAGGGAAAAGAGTGATATCACTGATTTCAATCTATGTCAAAGTAAATAAAAATTCAATTTGCCTGAATTTGATCTTATCCAAAAGATGATTTCTATTTCAAAAAGACATCTTCACAGAGCTATACAAATGACAATAGACATAGACTTATCTTTTTTTCCTGCTCTCCCTGGTGATGAGAAGGAATAACAAAGTCAGGCTGGCAATCAGTCTGGTCAATCTCTCAATCTGGTTGACATGATCTCTCTACCATCTGTAAGATAGATGTTTTCACATAACTAGAGTATAATAGAATAATCTCATTATCCAAATTGGGTGTAAATAATAATGCCTAATATTTCTAGAATGCTCTGTAGTATAGAAAAGGTAGTGTGATGTGAAAAAGACACAGCATTGGAGACAAGCACAGGTTTTCAAAATATAGAAACTTGATCTGAATCTCACCTCCTCTTCTTTATAAATATGTGACCATGAGCAAAACTGAAAAGCATTAAGGGGCCCTCCATTTTCTCATAGGTAATTGGTGAGAGTTATGTCACCCCCTTGGGTTGAAAATTAAATGTGATAATGTCTGCCAGTGCCCCATTAGGGTGCTTGGTAAAGAGGAGATACTTAAAAGTAATCATTTTCTAGTTGTTATTGTCATTTGATCTTCACAGCATGCCTGAGCTGTAGATATCATACTTTCCATTGAGCAGATAAGAAAACGAAGGTCTAGAGTCGTTAATCAAATGGCCCAAGGTCAAAACACTATGAAGCTATTAAAATTTACTCTCCCTTCAGCGACAGAGACTCTTAATAAACAGAATGCCAGATAAACCATCTTTAATGTACTTAGTGACTAAAGGCTGTCAGTGATTAGGGCAATTTCTTTTTTTTTAAGGGAGGATCTAAAGAAAAATTTTCCTCTATGAACAATGCTGGTGCCTTGTATATTCTTCCCTAAACAAAATGCAGACCTAAATTCCTGTGAAATTAAATAACTGCTAACTTACTCATTAAGAAAACCTGAATCTTTAGATGTTCAGTATAAGGAATATTGAAACAGCAGCTTTACAGCACTAATGACCTTGATTTAAATCTCAGTTTTGCCTGTTGCCAGTTTCGTGATCATTCAGAGCCTCCTTGTCTTCAGCAGATGTGTCAATAGTTATAGTACATCATTCATGGGGTTGCAAAGGTTAAAGGAAATAACCTGTCCACAGCTGTTAGCACCATGCTTGGAGGAAATTATATGCATGATACCTATTTTACCTATATCACCTCAACTATTATTATCTAAGATAAAACTTCAAATATAAATATATGCACATATGCATATATAATGTTTAAAGTTTATATTTATGTATTTATATATGTATAAAAATATTATGAAATTCAGAGATTTGATTAAAAATGCCTTCTTTATTCTTTATTTCTTGGTATTACATGTCTTTAAATTCATTTAATAGATATAATTTCACGGTCTTATCAGTGTCAGGGTGTCAAATAAGAATTCAAGGTATTTGAGCATCTGACCAACACCAAAAAAATAGGATTTCCTAAAATGTTTGACATTTGCATATTTCTTATTAAACCCCAAATGAAAGAGGCAATCCTTGAAAAATCAGGAAAATCTTTGCTTTTCTGAGACACTAACTCCAATTTTATAGATTCATGCTAAAAGAACTTGAACCATGCCCTCCCTCAACCTTATCAGGCTCCATTTTCAATATTTCTCATCTGTACCTATGATTGCATTGGATAAATTACTGGTAAAATAGCTGCATGAATGCATGTTCATACAATATGATTTCAGTGCAGAACTTGAATGAAACTGGCAATTAACTTTATTAATTATTCTAGATTTAACATTACTCAATTTAATGTAAAGAAATTTAATTTCATTTAATTGCTCAATAAAAGCTAGCACATTCAATTAAGCTATTGAAAAACTCTCTAATACTAACTAATCTATTATATAGGTTAAGTTTTTCTTTTCTTTAACTAGTTTTGAACTTCTTGCCTCCAACAACTTTCAGATTCTTGAAGGTCGGTTTGTACTGTGAATGATTGTTTGGTGGGGGTGTTTGCTTTAATGTCTTGCCGTTTTTCAGATTCACCTCTGTAAGTGCCACTATCTCAATAGCCGTATCTCAAAAAATATGGGTATGCCATTGTTATAAAAAGTCACAAATTTTCAAGGTTCGTTTTTAAATATTCCTAAGTGATTACTCCATTTTGCTCAAGAATAATCCATGCCATTGTACTAGGGTCCTTATCTCTGTGATGTGGTCTTTGTGCATTTACCTGCTTCTCTCCACTCCAATTAAATTGTAGGTCACTAGAGATTTAGGGTTGGGCCATAGTCATCAGACTATAGCCAGTGACTAGCAGAGTTCTTAGAAGTAATTAGTTGTCAATGAGTATTTCTTAAATAAGTAAATCAACAATGTCTATACTAAATTTCTTAGTACCCAGTTGTACCTAAGAAAGGAAAATGGCCCAGTGGACATATGAATCATGCACCTGTGAAATAGGCGATATGTAGAACTATGGTACACCAGTAAAGCCCTGGACTTTGTGCCAAGTAACCTCTCATTCACCTCTGCTCTCATCCCTTTTGATAATCTTAGGCCCATATCAGATGCTGTTTTGACTCTTTACCCATCCCTTCTTCCCTACCGTCTACCCACAGCACTACTGCCATCTTTCTAAAGAATACAGAGGAAACTTCCATTTGAAGCTGATTAGAGTCTGACAGTCACAGACAGTACATGTCTAAACCCTCTTCCCATGAAAGCCAAGGTGACAGATGAGCCTGGGTGAGACTTTCAGCTCAGGGGGAAGGAAGGGAATAAATCAACTGTCAAAATGTCAAGACTGCCGAATTCTTAGGAAGGAAATAGAAGATGCTTATATCACTAGACAGGAAAGATTTGGTAAACATTTACCAACATTTGTACTAAATAGGGAAAATGTCAGATGAATTCCACATGCAGGTTCCTTGTCACTGTGGAATTGTCCTGAGTATGAAGTTAAAACTCCAGAACATTCTGGACACGAGAGCTCATTTTTTCACTTTCAGTAAATCCATTCACAAAAGAAATAGTTCAGCAGGTAGTAAAATACGTAATTATATTTTAAGGTATCATTTTTAGCCCAGATCATTAGGTTTCAAACTCCTTGAAAGCAGACACCACTTTTTCTAATTTTCACCTATATAGGTATTATATATAATTATAACATATATTTTTAACTTTTAATTAATCAACATTCTTCACCCTATTTTGAGGGAAAGTCATATTAAAGAAGTCAGCTAAATGTCTTATTATTATTTACCAGGCTACTTGACTGGAGATTTAGGATCTCCACACAAATCTTAATTCCATGAATCCTCTTTTGCGCACTCTGGTGTAGATAGGGCTCCTATGCAAGAGGAAAGAATAAAGAACTTATAAGTTATGATGTAAACTGTTTATTCTTAAATCATGTTACAGGTGATTCTGCAATTTAAAATGATATACAAACCAATCTATGTAAGCTTCTACTAAAGGAAGATTCACTTTGAAACTTTGTCAACATAAAACCCTTATTACACTATATATTGTTGGGGAATTCCACTGTACTTTGTTATCAAGTTCAAGACTTAATAAATAATGAGTTTAGTTTTATCAAACTTTTAAGTTCTTTTTTTATTATTATTGCATTTTTTTTCTGGAAAGCTGGTGATGGTCAAGACCTGACTCCATAATGCTTATCCATAAAAGCAAAATACCTTTGAAAGTTCAAAAGCAGGCAGGCAGCAAGTCGAATGCAATTTTAGAATCTTTCTTGTCTTGCATTAGATGCAGAGGATCATTCTGGACTATCTGCAAAGACACTTTATGAGAAAGAGGGAGAAGCAGTTGGTAAATCTTACCCATGAGATAATTCTTGAATGTCTGGAGGTTGGCTTTGTACTAACATCTGAAAATTTCTGACCATATAAAGCATTTGTAGCACCAACGAATTGAACTCTTAATTTCCTCAGAGTGATTCTATTTCTGTAGTAAATCTAGAACCACTGTTTGTCTTCAAACTTTTTCATTTCTTGTTTTATTTCAAATGAAGAAATTGGGGTTGCAAGGACCCAAAAATCTGACATCTAGAAGAAAATAATACCTAATTTTAGAGGCGACATTCTCACATCACAGGACTGTCCAGTTTCTTCCTCACTGTGAGGATGATCAATGACTAGCCGAACTTCACTTCCTGGTGGCTCTATTTGATCCTGTGTGATGCTTGGGAATAGCCATGTGAGACCGTAGACAACTCAAGGTAACAATTTGCTTTAATATCATAAAAATAGAGCAGCACAGGACTCAATGCTCTGTTGGAATGAATCAAAAGAGAAGTTGAGAGAAGGAAGTAAAGTTTATATTTGAAAAAAATGGAAGGTTGAGATAATATCTAACAAAATTTTTTTGAGTATTTAAAGGATAACAATTGGCTTGTGTGTTTATGAGGTGCCTGAACCCAAATTCAACAGGAATATGTGGATTCAATTTCACACCAACAATCAATTCTCAGACACCAGCACAGTGTTCAAGAACAACACTATCCAGAGAGAGCATCGGACTCCACCAATTTGGTGCTCAGTCTCCCAAGACCACCCTCCACCTCAGACACCAGTCAAACGTGACAATGACTTTTGTTTCTAACCAATCCATTACAGATTGAAGCATCTCTTCCTCAGACTTCAGGTGACAGTTGCAAGCCCCATGTTGTCTATAAGTCAAAAGTTCTGAAAGCCATTTGCTCAAATTCAGTATGAAGGCTCTGACTCAGAAACAGACAAACCAATGAGAATGCATAGAGTGAGGTGTGGAGAAGTAGAGGTTTAATGTATTCTCCATGTTCTCCAAATCCCTATGTGTCCACCAAGCCAGAAGCTCTCCAAACTTCACCTCATTTTGGAAATTTAGAGAGGTTTCATTACATAGGCATGATTGATTAAATCACTAGTCATTGACAGTTGTACTCAGTCTCTATCCCCTTTCCCCTCCCAGTGGTCTGGTCTGGGGTTGAGACTGAAGGATCAAACTTCCGTTTACACGGTTGGTTCTCCAGGCCACCAGACTATCCTTAGTCCTCCCAAGAAGATGCCTTGGTAACATTAAAAAAAAAGACATTTTTATCACTCTCAACACTTAGGATTTTCCAAGATTTTTGGAAACTAAGAGTCAAGAACAGTGACTGAAGACCAAATAGATAGATAGATAGATAGATAGATAGACAGACAGACAGATGGAGAGATGAAATTTGAAAATATTTATTTTGGTCACCTGAATGACCAAAATATGTATTTTCTGTAAGTCATCATATTGTACCTTGATCGAGAGAAAACTGACTTAAGAAAGTTCATTAGAACTTGCTTCTCAATCTTCAAGGGCTATGTCTTTCATTGACAAGTGGCTTTAGTGTCTGCTGAACTAAAATAAATAAAAAAAAACAAGTATAAAGAAAATAGATGTGCTCTGCTTGTCATATCTATGTGTAAAGTTATCGTGTGTATAATTTTGATTTCAAATGGAGTTTAATTCGTTAATAGAAGAAGATTCTTCTATTAGGTCTATGAATGTTCTCAGGTATCCACATTATTAAAGAAAAAGAAAAACTCCTTTCCCTATCCAGTTACTCTTAATCAGTCCTCATTTTATGTATGCATTTATTCAAATATCCATTCATTTATTCAAAAGTACTTATTAAACATCCACTGTAGTCTACGCATCGTGGTGGGTACTGGGGTTATAATGTTGATCCAAATCAAAAGTGACCCCCATCCCCTCCAACCATGGAAGTTATAGTCCTGAATAAGAAGGACATTAGTCAAGTTGCCACATGAATAAATGTAAAATTGCAAATACAATAAGAACTAAGAGATTATTTAACAGGAGACATTAACACAAAGACATCAGAGAAAACATTTTTGAAGAAGGGATGACCAAGTTGTTAAATGAAGAAGCCTAACAGTGCACAGATAAGAACAAGTGTGAAAGCAGCACAGATAAGAAGAGATTTATAGACCAGGAAAAAGTATATGCAAAGGCTAAAGCCTGGCACACTTACTCATTCAACATTTATCAAGTGTTCTGTGTGTGTGTGTATGTGTGTGTGTGTGTGTGTGTGTGTGTGTGTGTGAGAGAGAGAGAGAGAGAGAGAGAGAGAGAGAGAGAGAGAGAGAGAATTCCCTGCTCTCATAGAACTTACATTCTAAATGAAAAGCAGTATGTTTCTCTTAAATAATGAGATTAAAGGGAAGTTAGTTAGAGAGAATGAATGGGAACTATGCCTCTGACTGAAGCCCAGTGTGATGGAGCGCATGTGGTTCAAGAGTAGGCTAGGGAGGCTGAAAAGAGCTAGAATAGGTAAGACCTCACATCCAAAGCGTTAAGCAGGAGCATGACAATATCTGTGCTTTGTAAAAGTATCTTTGCTGCAGGGCAGGAATCAGAATGGCAAAGAGGAAGATTAGAGACAGAGAAATCAGTTGAAAGGCTACTGTATGCACCTAGACAATAGTAGGTTGGACCAGACAGCAGCAGGATGCTGAAAAGTATCCAGAAGGAGATGTGTTTGGAAGTCATATCAGAGAATTAGTAGGGTTAAATTTGAGAGAATGTGGGCAAAGGAGGTGTCAAAGAGAACTTTAGAGATCTGAGTCAAATAACTGGATAGATGGTAACATTATGAAACACTGGAATAGGAGTAGAGTACCCTTTTATCAAAAGACGTTTTCGAACTGCCATCTCTGCTTAGTGCCCCCAGCCCCTTACACTCATTCATGTTTAAAGGCATACAAATTTTGGTGGCCACAGTCTTTCTCATGACTATCTTCTTCATCCTTTCCAAGAATTTCTTTATCCCCCAATTTGTTGTTTGTCCTTCAGTCATTCTCCTGCACTTAAAACTATGGACCTTCTCTTTATATATAAATACATTTACTTCAAATACTCTCTTCCCTTGACTTTTAATTATATTTAACTGCCCAGTTCCCCATCAACCTTCCAGTTTTTTCTCTTTCCCCTTTACTGGGTCCTTTTTTTCCTTTTTTTATTTTTTATACATTTTTAGTAACTAAACATATTGTCTACTATACTAAAATCCTCAACCATTTCTGCAGGTGTAAATTTGCCCCCCCAGCACAGTCCTTTATTATCTTCTACCTCATAGACATTTCCATGGGGCCACCATCTTTATACATCAAAATTCAGCTGCCAGAGTTAAACTCATGTGAAGACGTAACAAATCTACTCTGCCTCATGTTTCTATTCATTGTGTCACTAGTGGCCCAGGTTTTAAGTCAACAGTTGTTTTTTAATTCCCCTCTAACTGCAGACCTAATCGGTTTACATCTGTGCCTTTACGCCTCACTATACAAATAAAGCTTTTTAATTCCCACATCTTGACTATTTTAGCTTATTAACCAACACCCTTGCCTCTAGTCTGATTGTTTTTCAAAATGCAGTCCTTGAATCATCTGCACAAGAATATTTTTAAATATCAATTTTTTAAATAACCATTTCATGTGACATGTATTTAATCAAAATATTTTTGGGCAAGGTCTAAACATTTAACAAACATATCTAACATATATCTAACATATCTAAACATATCTAAACATATCTAAAGGTCTAAACATTTAACAAACATATCTAAAATATATCTAACATACTTAATATTTGAGAAAAACTGCTCTAATCCTAGCTCCCCAAACACAGCACTGTTACTTTTACATAGACCTTCCTCAGGAATAGTTCCCAAGCATGATCTTGATCATGGAATTTCTCTGATCACAGTCCTTCAGCAACTTTCACTTAACCAAGCAAAACAAAAGAAAGTCTCCCAGATATGGACCTGACCATTGTTCAAATTCTGGTGTCCAGGCAAATTTCCAGCCTAATCTTTACCTCCTTTCTCTCATCCTGTGTTAAACTGAACAATACTACTTGCATCTTGTCAACATTTGCAAACATCTGTCCCTTGACCTAATGCATTTCAAAGATTCCGGAAAGGTCTTTTTCCCATTGTCATTTTTGCCTGTCACACTCCTCCCAACTTTCCGATGGCTCCTCCTGGGTAAAACTTCTCTCATCCCTTCCCCATGTTTCCTTTTCCCCTTTGATTCTTTCCCCTGCAGTCTAGAAGGAGCCTCTCAAGTCTGTGAAACCTTCCAGCAGATTTTACCTCTTACTAACTGACTTACCAGATAGTGATACTTATGCTTATTTTTTCTTATTTTTTTCTTCAGGGAAAATTTTAAGAGAGAGACACTGCATTTATTAAAAATAAAAAGATAGATTTATAGAGTAGAAAAAAATTGACCTGGGCTTGAAATCCATTTAGTATGTGACTGATTGGAGTTTTGTCTCTTTGTGCTAAGTGAGATAATGTCAATATCTTATAGGATTTTGATCAGTATAAGCTGAGGTGTCCTGTAAAAAGCTGAGCTATATGAAACTGTCTATATTCAGTTATTTTCACCTACAAAAATGACAATTTTAGTATACTTAGTAGTACTCTATCGTTTAGTGCATATTCCTTCAAAATATTTTTTCTCCCATACTATGTTTTGCATCCACTGTATATTAGTCCTTGCCCACTGAAATGAATATAATAATGTTATCGTTTTTGACCTGAAGAGATAATTAGAGTGAAAAGTGAACACTGCACCAACACCAGGTAGGCAAACTATTAATCTGCCTCAGTGCTTGCCCTCACTTGTGTCTTTTTCAAAGCAGGTGAACAAATAGCAATTTTAACACTAAGCTAAGGTAAACTCTTTTCTAATGAGAGAGCTCTGTTAAATAATGGTCAGCAGGAAAAGTAACAACACTCATTGTCTCCTGTTTATGGCCCATCTGGGCAACACACACTTGTTAAATTTCTCTCCTGAGCATTGCCTTACCTAGAGTGTATCTAAAGCACATAAGAATCCACCCTGACTGGGATTCTAGGTCATTCATCCATAGCAATGGTGTTTTCAAATGCAACTTCTGAGAAAAGAATGCATATTTTTGCCTCTCTGCTATCTTTCTCTACTCCTGCAATGTTATGAAAAATGGCTTTTGACCAGTTAAATGAAAGGAAACTCTTTGCTTTAGAAGGTCAGTATTCTATTGGTATAAAGGTAAATGCTCTAGGAAGGAGTTTGTGATAACTTCACACTTACCAGTCCAAGGAAAAATTCTTTGTTCAATGTTTTTCCTTTGTTAAAAACAACAATTTCCCAACAAAGCATTATCCTAAAGGAAGTAACTCAGGAAGTAATATAAAAGTACGGGAGTTGGAAGTGAAATGCTATAAGAACGGTACACTTTGATTATTTTAATAGACAAAGATTACAAAAAGAAGCTAAGGAGCATTGCATCAATATTAACAAGGTTTCCCTCTCTCTCCCTCTCTCCCCTACTCCCACTTTCTTCTCTCTCACTGACCCTTATGTGGCAGTTAGGTGACATTGAACCAATTAATGAACACCTCTGTGCCTCCATTTACTCCTCCATAAAATGGGGCCATAATACTTTCACTTAGATGGTCCTGTGTAAGTTAAATGAATCATGCATGCAAAGTGGGTAGCACCATGCAGAGCACAGTAGCCTCTCAAGAAATAATATCTGTCATAAAAGTTGGAGTAAGTAATCATATCAAATGTTGCAAAAAGTTCAAAGAAGAGGGACTCAAAGAGGAATCTGTGATTCTGGATTTTACCACCTCAGTAATCAATAAGAGATTATTTTCCAAAACAAGGTTAAAGCACCGAAGTCTGGTTCAATGGATTTAAAGCACTGAGCAGAGAGTGAGGAAGGAGACAATTTTTTACAAGAATTTTCCCAAAGGAAGAAAAGCAAGGGTGAGGATAGTTGATAAAGAGCCATTAAGGATGCAGGAGTAATACAGGTTCTACTGTGGGAGTGTCAAAGGAAAGGTTGCCCGTCCTTGAAGGTCTTCACAAATTAGACAAATGAGCAATGTCACTTTCAGTTTATTTAGTAAGAGAAAAGCCACATTTAATAACATACATATGGAGAATTCACGTGGTAGTAAATTCTGAGATAGCTGAGGCAGACCAAAGACATATTCAGTGCTGAGACAAGGAAAGGGGTCCTGGAGTGTCAGGAGAGAGAGAGGGGGTCACCACATGGCAGGGAGACAGGCTTTTAGAAAGGACTCTTTACAGATAAACTAATTTTTGGATTAAGACCTCCCCAAACCACATTATTCTAGGGGAAAAGGGACAAAAGATCATTTCTGGATGAGGAGAAGGGTGGAGTCCAGGGGGTGACAGATGGCCCCTTTGGTAAGTGAAGGCTACAGGTTGAAAAGAACTCTTTTCACTGTGGGGTCGCCCTCCATTATCCTTGGTTTCTTTGCATCAGAGTGGGGTGTATAGAAGAGACCAACTCCGAGAGATGAGGTGTTTTACCTTCCATTCTCTTTCAGAGATTATCTACTAATAATCTTCTGGTAGTTGATGAACTAGCGATTTGCATTCTTTTGTTGGTTACACTAAATTCACTCTCTATTAGTCTTCCAACTTGGGTGAGGGTCATCACCCCCAATTTAAGACACGGAAGTTGAAGTCAGAGACATTGAAAGTCTTGCTCCAATGCCACAGCAAGTAATGGCAAAGCCGTCCTTTGCGATCTATTCTTCTGACCTAGAACCCAGCCACCCCCCACCCCCCACCCCCGACCTAACTATGAACCCATCACTTCTGTCTCTGGGGACATCAACAAGACATGGAAATTTTCAGAGAGGATTTAGGGACAAACAACCATGGGGAAAAAAAGCTGTTCATTTTTGTATGTGATTACTGCTAACTAGACCTTAAAAATTTCCACAAGTGGTGCACCCATGTGGCTCAGGTATTTAAGGTACAACCACATAAAACCCAAGGACAGAAGGGTTTCCACCTCAGCCTGGGGGAAAGCACAAACAAATCACCTACTTGCTGAGCACTATGTAGATGACAGACACTTTAAAAAACAAAATTAGCTGTAGGGTGTGAGCCCTTAGTAAGTGCAAAGCATTGTGCTCAGTATTTGATATGCATTCTCTCATTAAAGTTCAGATCAGCCCCAAGAAAAGAGCGTTCTTATTACTTCTATTTTGCACTTGTAAGTTCAGGAAGAGTGATTGATAGTTTGTCCAAGATAAGACACCCGGGAGGTGGCCAAGCTTGGGCTTCCAGCTGCAGCCAGCCTAATGCCTGAACATTCAAACATTGCATTTAGCAACTGCTGACTGTTTGACACATTTTTTGTCCAGGTGCTAATGTGCACAGACTCCAGATGTGCAAGCCTGGACTGAGAGCTCCCAAGAGGGTCCTTCTCAGCGGGACGTGTACAACTGATGCCCAAAGGTTTTGTGGGCAGCTGACCCAGGCAATCTGCTTTCCTGTGATTAACATCTTTCTCTGCTCTCTGCTCACCCTCTAAGAAAACCCTTTAAAGCCTGATGCTGGCCTTCCCCCAGATGCTGAGCCAGGTTTCCAGAAAGGATTTTAAATAGTGACTAAGGGAGAGTGATTTAACAGCACTCCCAACACAAGCTTTACTGGTTAAGCCAATAAACAAAACATTTTATAACAGATTTCACAATTTTTCTTTAACATATCATCAAATTGTTTTTCTGTGGCTCTGCAAGTCTTATCTTCTGAATAACAAAACAAAAAGGCGATTCTAGCCTGCCCCAATCTCTAGCATCTTTTCAGGCTGACAACCCATTTCAGATAAAAATATAAATTATATCCCAACTCTCTTTGCTTAATACTTTCCATAATCCAGTATATATCAGTGGCCTTGTAAGCTTAAGCAGTTTCCTATCCCATTTTCCCCAAATCAGCCTGGACCCTACTGATGTAATACATGGGCTGCTTTCCTATAAAATCATCTTTCCTCTGTCTAGATAGGATTTGGACTACAGGGTTTTTCATTTCTGCAAGTTGCTCTTATTTAATTTTTATTTTTTGGTAATTGTTTTAATTGAAGCAAATATCATAATTATCTTTGCTTTTGCTTTTCCTTAAATTATAGAAATTCAAGCACTCTATTACTCTGAAATTATAATTTGTATTCAATTCTGACAGCACCATTAATGGTGTTTAGATTTCTTCCTTCTTTGTTAGGAATTGCAGAGTTTGATGATATCTTTATTTCAAAGGACTAATTAGAGCTCAGGGTTACTTACTGGTTGTTCATCAATAAAAAGAAGCAGCAAAAGACTGACCTATATGCCAAAGTGTTCTCGTGGCTGAATTTTTACCACAGCTTGTCAACAAATTTCCTCTAAATTATATTGAATTAACTCATATTTGCAAAGCAAATCAATTTTAATAAAACATTAAAATGAAATTCAAGCTGACCCTTCACCTGAAACTTGAACTTCTGAAGTGCTGTTCCTCTAAAGCTAGTTAAGATTTACGACAGCTATATAAAAATAAGGAAGGAAACAGGTTTCCTTTATTATCCTACCTAAATGCCATCTGGCTCTGTAGTTTAAAAAAAAAGAAAAGAAAGAAAGAAATCTGGTCTGGAAATAGTCTTAATCTGAATGTGTTTAAAAGAATTGATGAAAAAAAATGTGAAAGATGAGCTCGATACTGGTCAGCATAGACTTTTAGGAATACCTACTGAAAACAATAAAAAATAAGTAGATATATAGACAAGTCACTTGAATGCAAGAAATAATGGGAAATATGCTCCAGAGACAAAAAGGCACAGTTTTTGACTGAGGACAGGACTGTCACCCAGCAATTAGTATTCTCTGGTCAGCTTCAGAGATTATTAGGGTATCAGGAGATTGTACAAAATGGTTTCCCCAAAAATAAAATCTTAAGAGGGAATGAGAGTAGGCAGAGAAGAAATAGTAAACAATTAGAAAAAGTCATTATAAAGGCATATACCAGGGCCAAACTGTTTTAGTAAAAACTATTACAAATCGAAAACATTTCTTGGTTCTTGATGAGTCAGGTGCTATCGCACAGCAACTCATACTGATGACAAAACTCTTGAGTAGATTTCCTTATCATCTCTGTTTTTCAGATCAGGAAACGAATGCACAGACAGGTCCAACAGCTTGTCAAAGTGGCACAGTTGATAAATGCTAAGACCTTGATTCAATCTTAGGTGACCCAATCCCGATTCCAGAGTCTCTTAATCACCATCATCAAGAAATTCCAAAGTCGAAAGAAAAACTTTCAGAGCATATGGTGACAGGTAAATTTGAATGAACTTCTAAAAAAATTCAAATGTAAAATATTTTTTAAAGTCAAATCTTGAAACTACAATTGGCAGCAAAGCATCCTACCTATTGGTATGGAATGGAACTTAAAAATCATTGTGAGATTTAGAGTATATATAAGCACATATGTCTAAAGCAAAAGCTTCTTTTCTCTTATCAGGATCACCTAGAACCTTATTAGGAAAAAAAAAAAATCCTTTCTGTTTCTCTGATATAAAAAAAGTAACTCAACTGCAAATCATTTTAATTCAATTCTTTTTAATAATCAATTTCAGGTCCCTTTTCAAGAAAAAGAAATTCTGCTTTTGCTTCCCCTTAAAAATAAATAACAAATTCACACCATTTCTATGAAATAAGTATAATTGCTTTCAGAGTCAGTAGCCTAGTAAGAGTGATTTTTAAAAAATAGGCATGTTCATTTACCCTCAAGTTGCTTGCAAACTAATATTTCTTACTACTTAAAATACTGTTGAGTTCCCAGAAGAATGTGGGTGTTGTGAAAAGGACATAGGTCTCCGTCCTCTGCCAATGACTTTTTCATAGATAGTTGTATAGAGAGACTTTATAAGGCTTCCAACAAATTATTCCTCAGGAGTTAACTGCTAAGGAAATGTGACCAAATTCAAAGAATTTATCATTTTTAACTAACATTTCTTAAAGATGATGCCTTCAAGACAAAAAGAGAGATGACAAAAATCATGTCCTGCCAGACCAGAAGAGTTCATATGTTAGAAGAGTGTCTTCACACTAAAACTGAAAGACCTGACATTCCCTGACGCTCAAGTTGACTCTGCAATTGGAAAATGACAAGAAAGATAAGAATGCAAGAAATAAATAAACATAATACTTTACTATTTTCAACAATAAAACAGCTCTTGACTATCCACAAATCCTTCCCTAGTAAAATGTTTCTTCTCAGGTCCGTCAACTCACAACATAGGAGTTTTGCATTTAATTTAAGGGAATCACATGGTGTTAAGAACATGAATTTTGTTTTGTTCATAGTGTGAGTTTTTGCAATTGGATTTTGCCCCTGCTTTTTCCTTTACTAGCTGTGTTGCCTTGGACAAGTCATTGAAGGTTTTCATTATCAGTTTCTGCATTTATAGAATAGATTCTCATCATACTGACCTTGCAAGCTTGTTGAGAGATTTCAATAAAATGACCTGTAAAACATGTGCCAGAATAATGGGTAATCAATACAAAGTAGTCATGGGCTTTAGAGCATTACCTATGTTCACAAAACCCTGTGCCACCATTATCTTCTATGATGCATAACCGTTGACATTGTAATGTAGTTGTGTGTGTGTTTATTTAGATAGATTATAAGTCTCTTGTTCTTAATACCAATCCATTCAAAAAAGAAAATAACAGGTATGGTCTCTGACATCTAGTTTAAAATTAAGGAATGAAACTCTCCAAGCAGGGCTACATTAAAAAGTAGAATGTGCTAAATCTCATACTAGATCCACAAAGTACTTTTGAATCATCAATGACAGGAAGGCTAATTTTTTATTGGTATTATAATATTATCTATAATATTATCTAAGCTTAAGATGTGCATCATTGTAAATCAACCTCTTTGCAAACTAAAATAAGTTCACCACTAAGAATTGAATTCTATTGGGAAAGGCTAATTTTGACTGGGAAGTTGGAATGGTATCACAGAAGATGAGATGTTTGATCTGTGGCTTTAAATCAGGGCTTGGATTAGAATTAGAAATGAGGAGGAAATACATGTCTTAAAAAATTACTTAAGTAAAGTAGACACAACTCAAGTATTTGTGGGACATAGGAAGTAAATAGGAGAGAAAAGTGACAGCCAGAGTTTTTAAGCCTAGGAAACTAGAAATACAGTGTTGGTCAAAGTTCAGTGGAGGATCACAGAGAAGGAGTAGAATTTGCACCAAAGTTTGAGTTTGGTTTAGAATACATTCAGTGTGAGATGGAGCAAAGACATCTAGAGGCAAATGTCTTTCCATTGAGGTATATAACTTGCATATTGAGAGTAATACAGATTTCATAGCCACTTTAATGGATGTCATCATTTAAACTAGGCAATCTCTTTAGTGGAGAAAGCAAATCAAGAATTCAAGATCAACCAGGAAGAAAACAGTAACAGTGAAAGACAGCTACACTTTGAGTACTCATAGGAATATAATTTTAAAGAAAATTTTGGAGACTTGGATAAAAGACCAAGAGAATACAGAAATCACAGAAACCAAGGAAAGAGAATTTCTCAGAGGTAATGGTGCTTGGGAATGTCAGGCCATGCAGAGAGCCCGGGATGATGAAGATGAAGGGATTTTGTTGGTCATATGGTAACCTCAAAGCAAGACATTTCAGAACAGGGGCAGAACAGCTGAGAAATAAAGTAGGAATGAAGATTATGAATGGAATCATAATTTAAAGGACACAAAAAGGTGTTTTAGTAAGATAACAGATATCTGAACACATTTGTAAATTGATAAGTCAGTAAAATGCAATAAAGCGAGGAATAACCAAAAATTAATGTTTCAAGAGCCTAGAGCACAGGTTATCAACACTTACTGAACATTAGACTCCTCTAAGACCCTTAGGATAATACTAATCCCTAGTCCTTAATCTGCAGAGAAACCGATTATGCTGTTTTGGGTGAGTGGGCACCAGGATTATTTATTTTCCCAGATGATTTAATATGTATCTAGGAATGAGATCTACTAACTTAGAAGTATTTGACATTGGATTAAGACTTCCATAGAAGGTTGTTTTTAAGCAATAAAGCCTTTCTGGTTCCTCTAAAATGGGAGCCAGGTAGGACTTTGGGAAGGAAGGGGTGGTGGGGAGTAAAGGAAGTTTGAACTAAGGAGAGAAATATTTTGAATAACATTGAAAGAACTCATGCTTAGTGGTTTCTGCCTGAAAAAGAAGGTGAAATATTTGAAGTGAAGTTGAGTGATGTTGAAATAAATTTAAAATCTCCCCAAAATGACTAAGATTCCACAATGAAGAAGGACCATTTACTGCTTCATCCTTTCTATCCTTATATATTGCTCGCTTTGTGACGTGGAAAACACCTAAGTGTGAGTGTCTTCATCGCCTTGTACTCTGCCTCAGATCCTCGGTGGTTGAGGTTCCCAGGGAGCAAAATGGCTGCCGTTTTTCCCTCTGCGAGGATTAATAGGAAAACCTGTAAATTGTTTTTAGCCTTCTCAAGGGAGAAAAAAATGTTCAATTTCTTCTTTATTGCTATTATTACGTGAACCAGATTGCATTGCTACCTACGTCTCTTAAAGAGTTTTCTTATGGCTAGTGTAACGTTTCCCAATTTAACCCAAGTCGATTTTAAATTGCCCAAAGAGTACATAGATAACTAATAATTCAGTTGCACACGTAGTGCCTTGCTTGAAATACAATCACAGGGAGAGAGGAAAACCTGCAAAACCAGAGAGACAAGAAGATAAAGCTTGCAAAATGTGAAAAAGACGGACTCCAGGTAATTAAAGGGGCAATGGTGACAAAAGCGACAGATTCCCTGCTCTGTTTGATCATGGTACACAAGCAGGCACTAACCCTCTGGACCTGGGGTTTTTCATCTGAAATAGATGAATGAACTAGGTCACTTCTCGGCTCCCATTATTTCTGAATAGCTGTCTTAATTTTTGCCATAATCCTCCACAAAAGCATGCTGAAATTGTTGAAAATATAAAGCTCCATAGAGTATCTCCTAGATTATAATTCCAGTGTTTGTTTGTTTGTTTTTATTATAAATGTGTGCCTCTGCTTCAGGGTATTTATCTGTAAAGTAGAGAAGCATTGGAGTAAATCTCTCTCCTCTCACCTCTGTCTTCGATGGCCTTTTCTCTCCCTGTGGTTAGTTGTCCTTGGAACCAGGCTAGTTGCTATTTACCTTGCATGACTGAATACTCAAATGCCACATTCTGTATGGTCAAGGAGAGCACATATAAAGGAGCACTCCATCTTGGTTTAAACAACCCTGGACATCTTCTCTTTTCCTTTTTGTAATTGAGTTTTATTCAAGTGTTCAGTGCATTCTTGAGTCATCATCTTGAAGTTTGTGGGCATGGTTCAAAGAACCAAGAGACAGCAACAAAGCAGAGAACGATGTGACCAGAACAGGACTGAAGGCAAACCAGAATCTCCCAGACAACTGCATGCCTTTTACATTCAACTTCTTATGTATAGGAGTTGGTGATGGTTGCTCTGCAAAAGATGTTACAATTAAAGACAATGGTTTGATTTGAATGTGTCAGAAAATGATTAAAAGATGGACAACTGGAGAACTTGGTGTTTCCTGGATCTGGAATTATCTGTTTGCATGATCACAAATTCAGGAGAAGAGAGAGATGATAACTTGTGGGAATAGTTAATGCCTTCCTCAGACAGTGATTGTTCTTCTTTCAGTTGGATTTGGGATGGTTTCTTGATTCTAGTGTATATCTTGTCATATTTTTTAAAAAGGTGTGATGATAATTCACAAGTTGCAGGTTTCAACTTCAATACATTGGAGCTGTGTGATTTTTCTTAGCCTTTCAAATTCACAATTATTTTACTCTCAGAATATTCTTTTATTTGATCAGCTTCCTGAAAGAGGTTCTGTCTAGACATGCAAAATGATTGGAGAATAGACACAAACACCTAGATAACTCCAAAAAAAAGTATTTGAAGTGGTTATTATAGACAACAAATCTTTAATCTTTACTAGTATTCATTATCTAAGTATTTATTTCGACCTCTAATTTTGCATACATAGTGTCTCACACAAATATGTTTAACGATAATAGTATTACTTTACTGGAGATTTTCTTCCTCTGCAAACTAGACCACAGTATTTTCAGGGATGAGAAAAAATAGACAAATTCAAACTGACAGCAATTCATGGATCCTTAATATACCAATATGCTCTTGTATATTTCACCCGCTTTGCAAAATGATTATTAATAGCCTGCCTACAAAGTTGTTTAAGAAACATTTCATTTTATATTAGGCACAATTTTTTCTTTTAGATTACACAGATGCATTTTCCTTCCTCATATTGAGTTTATTTTCCCCGTTTTAAAGAAGAAAAAACATACATAATACACACACACACACACACACACACACACACACACACACAAATATATATAAAATGAGGATTAAAAAGCTTTGAAAGTGGCGCACCCTGGTGGATTAGTGGTTTGGTTAGCCACCGTCAGCCGAAATGCCGTCCACATACATCCCGAATTCGGGTTCACGTCTCAGGCCAGGGAGAACAACCAACATGTACAACTTAATAAAAATAAGTAGAATGCTTCTTCCTCCACTCACCTCCAGCCTGTTTACTCACCTTCATCTCTATCTGCACCTTTCTTTAAAAAAAAAAAAAAAAAGAATTTGATAGCAAGGAAGAGAGGAAAGGAAGGAAGGAAGGTAGGAAGGAAAGATTTGGCAAGTGATTAGTCAGCTCATGTGATTATCTTAGACCACCAAAGAGAATACTCCAAGTATTTTCAAATATTTTGCACCATTTGGTTCAAATGTTTTATTCTAAGGACTAATTGATTAGCAACAACAGAGGTTTTCCAGATACAGCAGAGTAGGAACCCATTTCATTGACAACTAATCAGGAGGCCTTTGCCTGGGAACCTAAAGTAAATAGGAAAAACTGACTTCTGTCTGAAGGACACTTTTCGCAAGAACAAATAATTCAAAATTAAATTGAAGACAACACCCTTGGTAAAACAAAGGCTATTCCCATCTTTGTCCTTAGGATTCTTCTTAAAAGTTTGAGATTGCTGTTGTGAACAAAAATGTATTATATTGAGTCACACAAACATAAATCACGCAATGAATAAATAATTTATCAATAAAATAGTTCAGATCCAAAATCCAAGTTTTCTTCCCCTACGTGTATTGACATAATTTTGCTCTCTATGTGCTTTGAAGAAAGAGACTTCACTGACATAACATGATAAAGATTGTAAACTTTAGCAAACATTTTTGAGCACTACATGTCAGAAAATATTAAGTGATTTCTGTCTTATCTTTTCACAGAATCTTTAAAATAACCCTGTGAAGTAAGTACTATTTTTATCCCTAGATGAGAACACAGATTTGACTAAATTTACTTGCCCAAGAGCAGCTAGCAGATAACAGAATGAGGATAGAGTCCCAACATTGTCTGACCTCCAGGTCTGTACCCTAATCCACAATGCCTCTCTATCTCATCAGAGACATTATTCTCCCTAGGTTTATGAACCCTCGGAAGCCCAAACAGAATATTCATTCTCTCAGGCTGAAATCCATGCCACCTACTGTTCTGAATCCTCAAAAGTGCCAGCGGTAATGCTAAGCACACAGTAGGTATTTTAAAAGCATCTCTTGAATTGACTTCACAAAGAACATTTGTTCTCACACTTTATCTTCTCACTGTGCTCAGAAATTGAGCATGAATTTATAAAATTTTAGTAATAAGGATAATGTTATTTGAACAGGAACAAGATGACTTTATGAATAATAGATTTCAATCTATTAAGCACAGAGCTCCAGCCACAATTTAACAGGATAATGCAAGGGTTATTATAAAATCTTAAGAACACAAACAATGCTGAGAAATAGATTTCTTGCTTTTTTGTTTTGTTTTGTGTGTGTGTGTGTGTGTGTGTGTGTGTGTGTGTGTGTGTGTTTACATGAAAGCTACGTGAAGTTGTGCAAATACTCTAGAGTTAGGACGTCAGTTCTATTCTTGGTTCAGAAACTAAATGACTCTCTGACTCTAAGCAAAAGGCTGATCCCTTTGGGTCTAACTAGCCTCTTGGTGAAAAGTAGAAGAGGATCATATTGGATGATTTATATGGTCCTTACAACTCTAAAATCCCATCTTTCTGTAATATCACTGCATTAGGTTCTAGCATAAGCATAGTTGGAAATTCTCACATCATAATACATTGCTTCCCTCCCGCCCCCCAAAATACCATCAAAAATCCCAAAAGCACTTTATGGCAACACTCAGTAGGGGAAGAAATATAGCAGCACTTTAACTACTAACTAGGGTGCAGCAAGTAGTGTGTACATAAAGGGAAGAGTGCATCCGATTTGGTGTAGACAAGGTCAAATCTAAAATAGTATCATGAAGAATTGCTGTACTTAAAACTTATGATGACTCATATATAAAGGCAGAGTTTCTAGGCACATAATACACAGCAGTTTTATGTGTCTAGGTCTTAGAAGTCGGAGTGCTCGTTGATATATTTACCTCTGTTAATTAACTGCATTCTTTGTTAACTGATGTGATCTTTCTGGATCTGGGTCTCTCCACCTGTCAGAAGAGAAAGTTGGATTATATAGGTTGTTAAGCTCTAAACCAAGTGGTCCTTTTTGGTAAGAAAAAACACGTTGCGACCACACGCTGTGTTCTATGGAAAGTAGTTCCTGACATGCGGAAGCTCTCGTGTTGTCCAAGAGCCGGCAGGTGTTGCCAGAAGGTTAGGCACAGTCAGCCCAGGACTAAAGGTCTCTGTAGAATTAAGGAAAGAGACTGAGAAACCCCAGAGAGGTTTCCTGGAAAGGAAGCAGGAAGCAGAAAGCTAAGTGCTTGTGGTGACAGAGGGAGGAAAAGAAAGAGAAAAGTCAAGCTGTAAGTCCAAGAAAAGAGGCCTGGAGGGAAATGTTGGACCACGTAAACCCTCCTTTTGTCTCCAGCTCTAAACTATCAACAGAGTGTAGTATGCTTTTTGACAGTCTCAGTTCTGTTGTCAGCGTCCAAGTCTTAGTTTTTGTTTTGCCTGCTTGTTTGATATGTTTTTAATATTGACATAGGAGTGAGATTATCTGGAGTTTGTCTTTCTCCTTCTAATTTACTTAGCATAATCCCTTCTGGTTCCATCCATGCTCTCTAAAATAGGATTCCAGCTTTTCACAGGTGTGTAATATTCCATCATGCATCTATACACATCGTCTCTATCCACTTGCCTGTTGATGAGCCCTTAGGTTTTTCCACTTCATGGCTATTGCAAATAATACTGAAACAAACATGGGGGAGCATGTATCTTTTTGAATTAGTTTTTTTGTGTTTGAGGTATAAATGCCCAGAAATGGGATAAAGGGATCATATTGAATTATTGCTTTTAAAATAATGGTTTGGGACAAGTAATTCTTTATTCTGCAGGTAAAAATGATTAAATCCAGGCTTCAGATACTGTATGCAGGATCTGACATGTGGATTAAAAATACATTGCAAGGAACTGTGCTATCATGGAAATTTCAAAATTCACAATAGTGATAACATCACAGTATCGAGGACCTACTCAGCTAAGCTGTGACTAGGCTTCATCTAGGTTAGCGTCTGAGTATGACAACTCATCAGGGGGCTGAAACTCAGACAACTTTAGGGACTAAGACAATAGTCATTGATAGAAATTTGGAGGTGGAGAATGTCTGCCCAGCAAAGAGGCATTCAAATTGCTTTTCTTTTTGTTTCAAAACAAAACAAACTTAAAAGAAGACATTATACCAAGTAATACACATCTGTGGGGAAGAACCAGATAGCTTGCAATCTCTGAAAGAGTCATGATCAAGTCCAAGGACATTCAGAGGAGAGTGGTCTGAATATGAAATACTCACCGTATTGGAGTCTGTGAAACACTGGAAAGAACTGGGTTTTGAAAAGAGTAGGGTCTGAAACTTGGTGATTTTCTTCACAATATTTAAATATTGTTATACAGAGAAGGGATTAGAAATATTTTATCATTCCTGAAGGTATAGAACTAGAAAAACAGGGCACGCATTAAGGATTAAATGAGTTAATATTTGTAAAGCACCCAGAACAGTGTCTACACAGAATATGTATTGCAGAAGTGTCTGTTAAATAAAATTGACTTGATATTCAGAGTAGTCCAAAGCTTAAATGAGTTCTGACATGAGAGATTAGAGGGTAGTAAGTACCTCACAGGGGTACAGATGAATTGAAAGCCCACCCATTCTTAAAGACGATCCATGTCCAGGTCTTGAAGGCTCTCTTGTAACTTGTAAACTTGGATTCAACTGCATATACACAAAATACACAAAACTATAGACATTATTCTCTCCTGAATAGTCTGTATCATGTCTCACTTATCAGAAAAGACTGATCCCAAGTTGGAGGTAGGAATCAACTAAAGTTGTGAAGTAAGTCCTGGTGAAAAGTAAAGTAGGGGTACAATCCTAAAAAATAAGAGTGGTCTCCACGGAAGAATTGGGATACTGACTGGACCGTATCTTCCAGAGTGCCCCAGAGTCCTCCAACAGAGGGGTAGAAGACATGACATAGTGATGTAAAGCATGAGAATTTCACATCTGTAAATCTCGCAGAACTTCCTTTATGACTTTTTGTAAGACCAAGCAGCTGGAGGCACTTCAGTGTTGGATCATTCAAATACATATCCATATCTCAAAACTCTACAATTTATGAAAGTGAAGAATTACAAGAAGACTGAGAAACATCTACAAAGTACTAGCAAAACATTGAAATTTGGATTATCATGGCCACTATGTGCCCTAGAAGGATAATGACCAATACAAAGACAGCTACCAGAATTGTGACTGAGATAATAACCTCAGCACTAATTCAGGTATGAATTATAATGAATATTGTGTGTGTGTGTGTGCCTGTGTGTGTGTGTGTAATCCAGGAGGAAAACAACTCAGAGAGAACCAATGATCGGTGATTGTGGAATTGTCTAAAATAGAGCAACTGGAGAAGGAGAAACATGGCAGTAAGGACTTATCAAGGTTCCAGGTTGGGTCAGATACAGTGCTAGATGCTTTCCCTGCACTGCCTCATCTAATCCTCACATTTGCTTTGACATAAAAGGTAATGCTCCCATATTTTGTACACAAGAAAATTAGAGTTCAATTTAATAAGCTCACTCAACTCTCACACTTTTAGTGGATTATAAATAGATTAAAAACTTTTTAGAAAGTAATTCATCAGCATCTGTCAAAAATTTTAAGGAGAAAATTATTGCCTCAGTAATTGCATTTGTAGCCATTTATTCCTCAGAAATACTTTCACATGTATGCAAGGATATTATGTGTAATTGTCATCACAGTATTAGCTATAATATTAAAAATCTAGAGGCAATCTAAAGGTTCTTCATCAAAATAACAGGATATATCTGTAGTCTAGAATACATTAATGCAATAAAGAGATTGAAGTTGATTATATTAAGCTCAAAAATGTCGTAGAAATAATTTTGAGTGTGAAGATCAAGATATAAAATATTGTTGATAGCCATATCAACTTTTATCCATAAAACAGTCATTCATCTCTAAGTACATAGGAAAAGGTCTGTAATAAGATATGCAAGTGGTGGGTAGTAACTGCATCTGGAGAATGAGAAGGAATAGCTGGGGTGGAAGGAATGGTCATCGAGTTTCTGCTCTTCCATATTGCTTAAGCTATTTTAAACAAATGTGTGCTTTTCTATTAAAAATAAAAGATTGAAAGTCATAATGAACCACAAGTCACACAAGCAGGAGCCAACAGTTTGAATTCAATACAGTACGTCCTCTGGAATCTACTTATAAATCCACAACATCGTAGTCCCCCTTCTCCTGAAGTGAGTTTACTTTATAGAGGGTGGAAAATGATGCAAAGTCGAATTACCTTAATGAAAAAGTGAAAGCTTTCCAAGGAAAATCGATGAAAGTATGGATGGAGGCCATAGTAGGAACCATAAATGCATTTTCATGCCAAAGAAAGAATACACACCTCTAGACTAAAAGATTTATACAAAACAATGCTGTGATACATCTGTTTGTTGTCCCCAAGAGTGCAGTTCTTTACAGTAGTTAGAATTATTCTATTAAATTCTCCCAACAGACATGGTCAGTACACAGAGCTATCACTGATTACATCCCTTCCACATTCTTTATCATGCATTCCTGTCTCCAGATTTAACCTTCAAGCATCTCCTTGGCTTTTCTCAGATTGAATTGTGCTGAAAAGCAAGATTTGAGTAAATCACATCCTCACAGTAGAAACTCTATGACAGGCAGAAGAGCTGGATTTTTAGAAATACTACAATATTTAAGAACACTGTTGAGTATAGTTATTAATGAGGTACAGAACTCTGTACCTCTGTACCTCATTAATAGCTCCATTAATGAGGCAGCCAGGCAACAAATTAAATAAGGCAACTAGGACATAGTAGAAAATGAATATAAGAAACTCAAAACAAGTTCCAAAGTTCCAAGGATATTGACAGTGGAGACATTAAACAAAGTAATAATGAATTATCTCTTTAGAGTTGGATATACTGACAAGGAGAATATCATGAGAAATAAGCAGGGCATCCAACATGATTGAGCTAGATGTCCTTTAATGGTTTTCCTCCATTAATACGAGTTTCCCTTAACATATCCAAATAATGCTACATAGGATCTTTCCAAGGGAAAACTTAGGTTGAATCTGCTAAGCTCTGTGGTAGTCAAAAAACCCTTCCAATGTACAAGTGTCCCAATGTTTTGGCTTAGGAAGAGAGGGGGAAAATAACATTTAACGTAATTACAGAAAATATTAATTATCTGTTAGATACTTGTAAATGTAGGCTCAAACATAAGCTAAAATCATAGAAGGAAATTTCAATGCTTTCAGCATTCAAATAGGCAGTGTTGATGAATCATGCAAACATATATACAGACGTGCAGATACACATGCACACACACACACACACACACACACACATGCACTCTACCCCTTATTGACAATTTTAGTTCAGAGAAAACTCATATAGATTATAACATAAAAGTCACTTAAATGTTTGCTCCTAAAGTAAATGAATATAAAAAATCAGTCCATCTAGCTAGCACATCTTGCTTCTTTGCAGAAAAATAGTCTCTATTTTTTTTCTGGTTTTGAACCCAAAGTTAGAAAAAAGTACTGAGCAACTTATTTTAAAATACGACAAACATCAAAAACCATCCCCTTGTCTTTTGTCTAGGTGAAATGTATAGAAATGCAGAAAGCGCCATATGAATGTTCCTCCAGTAGCGATAGTTCAGCAAGAATCATATTAACTTAAGATACACTTACAACACAAACTTGGAAAAGTTATCAAGCAGGCTTATTCTGTGTAATGTGTATTCATAGTCTACAGATTAACCACCAGAGGAACAATTACAGCAAAACACATTGGTGTTATATAATTGAAAGGCATTCATTTAAAGATAAACTGCCTACCTCTTATAGCTGTAGGTACTGAGGATGCATAATAATGAGGGATCACATTAATGAACAGGATGCCTTCAGACCTTTCAGTACTTAATGGAAGTAGTTAAATCGTTTTCCAACCAATACATCATAACTCTATGGAAGGTGTCCTAATCAGATCATTATTGTGAGTTTTCTTATTTCCACCTTTAATCTTGCCAACATTTGACTAGAAGCAGAAAGGTCAATGTTAATAAACAGAACCTCTGAGTATGCATATATGTGAACGGATGAATTAAAGTTATTGTGTGTGCGTGTGTGTGTGTGTCTATATGGCATAGACCAGTTGCCATTTACCAGTCAATATTACATTTTTGAAACTTACCTGAAACAAAGGTAGGAGTAAAGTCCCCAAAAAACAACAGAAATTTTAAAGTGGATTAATTACACCACCTATATAATACATCTAATAGCTTACAGTATTCAGTAAATGATCACTATATCATTATCACCACCATTAGCATTATTTCCTCTACATGGCTACACAAAGAACCGGAGATCACTTATCCTAGAAAACGTAGTCAGATTTAAAGCAACTAAGGAGCAATCAACTAAAATGAGGACACATTTTGCTATCACCAGGCCTTCTTACAATAGCAAGGAATTACAGTTAGTATTATGACAATAAGGGAAAGAATAGAGAGAAAATTACCAAAGGCAGACATGATCAAAAAGAGAAAAGAGTGTGAGGCCATTTGCACCAGAACAAATAGTTTAGAGTATTTGAAGCCAGGGAGAACGTCATTCAGTTTTTGCCAAGCACACGCATTATGTTCTTAATGACAATGCGTTAAAGACAGCAGATGTGGAGTCAGACAGATCTGAGAGATTTGAGTTCAAATCCAAGCTGATTTCCTTCTGTTTTTATGATCTTGGCTAAGTTACTTAACCCTTCTTCTCCTCATTTTACTCCTCTCTTAAATGAGGATTGATCTCTTCCCTTACAGGAATAGGTCAAATAAGAAGTTAAATCTAAACCACCATGTAAAATTCGCTTATTTAGTATTAGTTTTATCATTACTATATTTTATTTAAGAAAACACGAAAACATATAATATGCTTTTAAAGATTCCTTTCAAATAGTTTACTATATTAATTTTTGTTGTCATTTACATGGATAAATTTCAGGAAAGTCTAATGACGCTGCCAGGAATAAGAAGAGATAGTTATAATGCAAAATGTAAACAGACACACGTGGACAAGAAGGTATCTAATCAAAAGAAACAATAGTCTTTTTTTTCTCACATATTTGAATCAAAGCAACTTCACAAAAGTCTCAGACTTAAAAGACGGCTGGATAATTGTTGAAACTGGATCAAGCATTATACTTCCATAAGTGTAACTAGTGAATTAACTTGGAAGCATATGTCTGTTGTTTCTTTCATGACATTTCTCTGCTTATCCATTTGAAATCACAGGAAAAGTGTCAGTCCTTCCAAATCACACTTTCAAGTGCCAGTGATATTCCTCACCATGGCAGTGAAAGGAATTATTTTTTGAATTAACACAAAACCTCCTGATGACATTCACAATAATGGGGATATTTATAGTCAGTCATTATATTTCATAGTTTATAATAGGAATGGTAAAAGGAAAAGAAAGCAGCTGCTAGGGAATAGGCAGAGCCTCTTTGATACTTAAAATACACTCAAGGAATACATATTGAATTGATGAATACATTCATCCTCACTGGGATGTATAGATAAATATTTAAGATGATGATGATGATAGATAGATAGATAGATATAATATTAGGAGTTGCCTCAAAAGTCAAATGTATGTATATTATTATTCAGATTCTGGATGCAAATGACAGAAACACAACTCAAACATATTCAAGCAAAGATAAAATGTATTAGTTTATGTAAGTAAAAATGTTAAGAGTTTCAAAATGTCTTCTATTTCTTTCTTGGCTCCTTTTACTTACAATTGACTACATCTTCCAGAGTTCCTCCCATGTGTTAAGAATAGATAAACATTAGTAGTTTCAGACTTACCTAGACTTTGCCCTCAGAAAGAGACAGAGAATTTCTTTTCAAACATCCAAATGACTTCAAAAGGGACTCCAGGTGACCCTACTTGGATTTGTTTGACCCTGTGCTGATCATAGTGTCCAATCATTATGGTTAGAAAGATAAAGCATTTCAATTTGCACCTTGGCTCATATGATCACCTCCATGGTTGGAGGAAAAGCAGTGCCCTTTGATTGATAGCCTTATTCAATCATATAGTGAGAGAAAAGACAATATTCTATGGGGAAAGGATGTAGAAGAAAGAACATAATGTATGTCATTTTCAATTCCCTACTATAAATTGCTTTCATATCCTTTCTGGTTTCCTCCTTGAACCTCCAAAATATGATTGTTGGTTGTTAACACCCTCAGACGTCCTTGGAATTTAAGATTTCTCAGGGTAATAGACTTATTTTATTTATAAAAATGGTGGATTGACCATTATAGCTCAATAATTTAGAGAGATAATGTAGACAAAACTGTATTCATTTAAACTGCAAAGTGTAAAGAACTGCATACATGCAAATATTTAGGGGAACGGATTTAACTGTCTTCAAACTTCTGAGAGTTAAAAACTTCAGAACTTCTGTTTCAAAATTCAGTAATCCTACGAGATGATACAGGATTGCTTCTGGCAATGGCTTCTTAATCTATGTTTCTTTCAACTCATATCTTTTTATTACATGCCTTTTTTTACTGATTCATATCATACCAGAACAGAAGATAAAATAAAATAATGTGCTTTATTTGGGACTATAACTCCTGTAGTATGCATTGTAATATTAATCATTATATAATTTCATCTATTTTTAAATATTTAATATAATTACTCTATTTAACTATTTTATCACATTATGTTATTTATAATATTATTTCCCTGTTTCTGGCATGGAGTAAAATACCTGGAATGAAGCCATATCTGCTTCCCTTTTGTATTAGTTATCATATCTATTTTGATCTAAACTGGATCTTTCCTTCTAGATGATGTTTCTCTTGCTACTCAAAATGAAATATCTTGTGGCCAATACTCCCAATATATTTTCGGCTTCTTATAAGTCATTACTATCTTGAAGATTCAGTCTATCACCTATTTTTCTAACTTTCATTTCTAAACTTCTCTCATTGTTTTCAAGGTTTCAGGTACTTAAAATTATGTTAGAGAGACAAATTCAAACACTCAAAAGGAGGGTTGTATTTGATACTTCACTTTATTTTTTTTTAAGAAAAGGTGCAGGCAGGAATGAAAATACACAAGCAAGCAGGCAGAAGAAGAAAGGAGGAACAAGAATTTTATTATATTTTTATTTAGTTGTTCACACCGGTTGTTTCCTCTGGAACTGGGACTCGAACCCAGTGTTATGTGACCTGCACGCTTTCAGAAGCGATTGATTTTAACTGCTGCTCCACGAGGGAAAAGTCTACACATCCATTTTAATTACTCATCATATCCTACCACCAAAAAACCCCTCTAAAATGAATTTTCATTTAGTCTGAGATGTAAAAAGTTAATGAAGAAAAATGTGAAAGCATTTCACTAAAGACTAGAAAACTGAGTCTCCTAAAATGAACACCACTGCAATAGAAGTTCACTATAATTAAAATACTTTCTAGCATTACTGGACAGTGACAGGTGCAATGATGCTTCACTAAAATAAAACTGTGCTTCGTTAGTAACTCAGCGTAGCAAAAACTTTGTCCCTCAGTTCTTGCCCTTTTAATCGTCAGTAGCTATTGTGGAGGGAAACTCTGAACACTCGATTCTGGAGCAAAGAACAAATGGGAAGAAGAGCAGAGAATACCAGCTACTACAGCAGCAACTTCTTCACAAAGAAATGAATTCAAGATAAATGCGATATGCAGCGTTTTCTTTTTCTTTTTTTTTTTTTTTTCAAAAAAAGAGGAAATAAGTCATAGAATTCATGGACTCTGCCAAGAAAAAAGGGAGTTTTGACTAAAAAGGTAATAAGCTCTCTTACACTACTATCCATACAAATGTTTTACCAGTATCTCTTTATAGTGTAATCATACCACAAAGCTATGAATTAGATACCATATTCTTATCGTTTTGCAAAATGAGCAGCTGAAATTCAGACTTCAAGTGATTTTACAAGAGAGGGAGTGAGACAGCTTCTAATTAAAAATGTGTATTCCTCCCATAACTTCATATCTGCCTCTGTTGTGCCCCACAAATTAACCAAATACTTTTAAAACACTGAGGTCCTGCGTCCTCTCTCTGTGAATCACTAATTCATTATGTCATTCATTTTATTTTTTTACTTCCCCATGTGAAAATGTCTAAAAATTGTAACTTTACTTCTTAATCATTTTATATAACTCGCTTTTAACAAGACCATCTAAAATGGAAAGACCATCTAATAATCTAGATAATGTGGACCAGAATGAAATATAAATTATGGTTATGAAATAATGTAACCCTAGTTTTTCTTATAAAGTGTCTTATAAGAATTGAAAAAGTGTGTCAGTGAAATATATCAACATTTCCTACAATCAGATAATTGAGATCTAACATAAATCTTATCATCAATATATAGCATGGATGAGAAAGAAGAACAGAAGAAAAATCTGTGTAAATGTGCAAGCATGAAAGATCTCAATGAGTTTTGAATCCTCGTGATTAAGACAAGGAAGAACCACTTAGAACATTTAATATGTATCCCTGTTCAAGTTCAGCTAATTAGGAAGGAAATGGTCTCCAAGACACAGTTTCATTACTTTAATCATTTTTATGATGAGGCTACTCTGTTCTCAGTTCAGTACTTTGGACAGCATCTTGGCTTTCATAAAAAGACAAGAAAAAAAGCAAGAGCTATCTAAGGACAAAGAATCTGAGCAACCTCGCTACAGTGGTAGTTGAATTTTCTAATCTTTAGATTTAAGTTGAAACAGAAAAAGAAAATTCTTTGTTATCCTCCTTTTTCTCCTGCCGACATTTTTTTTAAATCACTGTGGTGAGGACTATGGATACTCATCTCAGTTCCTTCAAACAAGATAGCAGTTCATGCCCCAGCAGAGGCAACAGAACAGAGGATAGAGTGCCCTTCACTTGGGCTCTAGTCAGTTCCATATGATCATGACATAGCTATTCTTTTGTGGCTAAAGAGAACACAGGAAATGACTAAGCTTTTGAGTTTGCCAGAAATGCAAACGCTTCGATGTTCCACTGAAAAGACTTTGAGTCCCAATTCTAATGTTGCTAATATGTCTTCCTCAGCAACCTTTAATAATGTGTTAAGTAAATATTTGGTGATGAAATGTTGAAAGAATATTTGTGAGGGGAGCTATGTGGATATGTGAATTTACATTTTCCCTATGGATATAATTTCATAGTTTAATCAAGTCATTAAAATGAACAAATGGTATCTGCCTGAAATTCTCTTTCCTTACTATTAACCCATAATTTCTTAAAAATATATCAATTGAAAATAAGCCAATACACTGACATAACGACACTTCTTTAATATATGCTCCATAGAACTAGTCCTAGAAAATATTCCATTTGCTTGGAAAAATTATCATTGTATAATGGTAACATTCTAACCTAAACACTAGTGTTCATAAAAATAAATACTTATATTTGCACATTAATTTGCAGAGTGGAAAATAGATCAGAGAGAGGCAATCCTGGAAACAGGTAGATAATTTATGGAGTAGGTATTTGTACTTAGGCATTTTAAAGAAAGTTTCTGTAAAATAAATAATGTTTATTATGAGCTCCTATTATTGATATTCTTTAGCAATATCTTGTTTTGAAAGCATGTGTAAATTAAATATTTTAAAAATTAATCTTATTGAGAGAAAATTGCCTCATCACATTATATAGTTTGTTTCTATTTTTTGTTTTTGTTTTTGTTTTTGAAGGACAGGTACAGGCTGAAATGAAGGCAAGTAGAGACAGGCAGGTAGAAAGAGACAGGAAGAAGAAATATTTTATTTATTTTATTTAGTTGTTCTCCCCAAGCCCCACCCCGGGACACAAACCAAGGTTCTTGAAATGTGAGTGGACTATGCCCAGCTGGAGGCAGCAGACCCAGGGCTCACCACCAGGGCTCACCAACAGTGTTTAAGTTTGAGGTGTGTATCATTGTATATCAACATCAGTACTTAAGATATTTTCTCAATTGATTCTCAGGTTTTAAAGCAGATAAAGCATGAATTTGTCACCTTATTTTAAGGACAAACTGAGACTCAGATAAACAAATTAACGTTGCAAAGTCACATGACGAATGTGTAAAGAACTGTGTCTCGAGCCCAGTTTCTCTGACACAGCCCTATTCCACACTACTATTCCTCATGCATCAATGGACACACCTCCTCTATGACTGCATAATAACCCATTTGCCTCTCTTTCCATGTATTCTGTCACGTAACTTCAGTTTACTTTTGCCCTGCTGACGTGAAGAAAAGATATCAAAGGCAGGTGACAGGTAGATAAAATGTACTTTCTGAAAAAGTATTTACCATGTGCTTAAACTTATTTTAGGCAATAATGCTTAATTTCTGAGCTTTGAAAGAGTCGTATACATGAAGAAAAATAACAATTGAAAGTGAAATATTATTTCACTTGCAATGCTGGCTCAAAAAAGATTTTGACAACACCTATCAATTTGAGAAATCATTTATCAACCAGTCTTGCTCCCTACTAATCACCTTTCAAATTTTGAAACTCTGGCCTAGCTATTCCATTCTTAAAATTACCTAAAGCCTCCCTACTGCCCTCAAAATAAATACTAAACTTCTTAGGATAATCTTCCAAGCCATTCATGACCCAACCCTCCCTTTTTCCCCAAACTCCTTCTCTAATTCTCTTTTTCCTCTTCCATTCAGGCTGAACTACTTGGCATTTACCCAGTAGAGTCTGTGAAATTTTATATCACCAGGACATTGCTCATAATCTTCTTTCCTTCTAAAAGTTTATTTTATGTCTTTCCTATATGAAAACTTCATTCTTTCTTCTAACTCAGTTCACATATCTACTTGCAAAACTCCTTGAGTATCCACCCACTCCTCCAAATTAGGGTTGATGATTTTTTTTCTTTGTGAGTATCTCTTACTACAGCAAACTATTAGACACTATCGTACTTCAGCACTTAACTGTATGGCTTTGTGATCAGTCGTTTGTTTCTTTCCATGTTTTAGCTTATTGTTCCTGTTTCTAACCCAGCACATAGCATGATATAGCAGGTACTCAATAAATGTTTACTGAATGATCAGTGAATACATGCATACCCATTTCTCAGAGTAACCAGGAGAAATTAATTCTCTCAATGTCAAACTTATATGAAGATCAAATGCCACCTTTTCTATTCTTTCCTGTAATTTCTCCTAACTAATATTAATGTAAGTTTACTAATGACATCAAATATAAGACTTTAGTATGTAATAATACTGTTGCTAAAGACCTTATACCTAGTGAGAATAAAAAGAGATTTATCCATCTTGTGCAAAATTCTAGTTATTCCTATTACCCTTGAGCAAAACTTGTAATTTTCTGCCTTGTGTTTATCGTTTGCTTTTCCCTCTTTTCTTCAGTTCTGCATGTTTAAAAATGTGAACCCCATGGAAAATAACATTATTCACCCAAGACTTAATCATCAGAATACCACTTATATAAGCAATCACAAAAATCTGCAAAATTTCATTCAGACATAGTATGAACAGTTACAATTTTGAAGATCAAAAATCTGAACAAAGGTTTGGAATAATAAAAATAAATAGATCTGGAACTAAGTTTACTAATTTTATAATTGAATACCTGTTCTAAGTGTTATTTTTGACCATTTATTTATAAATTCCCATCATAATTATTATGGAAGGTTCTCCAGAAACTTTTGTGGACATTGCATGGGTTATAATGCAAATATAACCACAAATATAAATATTTAAGAAAACGTTTATATATGAATATATTTGAAGAAATATTTTAAATATCAGCACCTAAGTTTATAACTTAAAGTTCAATTCATTAATATAGGTAAGTGCAATCAGAGGTCATAGAATTGATTGGCATTCAGTCTTAAAAATAGTTCAATATCTTATCAAATATTTTATTTGCTACCAATATTGCATGAGCCATGATACTATGAGGCATGAAATAAACAGGACATAGTCTGTGTCTTCTAGGTACTTCATTATTGGTAACAAAAGTAAGCATTTACACAAACAAAACCTGTAAGGCATGCTAAAGGAGAGATCAAAGTGATTAGCAAGTACATAGAGAAATTCCCTGCCTAGAGGAAATTAAGACACACTTCACAGAGGGAAGTTGCTGTGAGGAACAGATGACATCATAAACATAAAAGCACTCTGTAAATGGTAAAATCCTGTTCTAATCATCGATGATTTCTTCCTAGAGTATAATAGAATATATTGCCCTTTAAATCAGACATCAAAGATAGTTGGATGGGGCACTTTTAGGTGTAAGAAACAGAGGTTCATTAAGGGAACATAAACCAAGGAATTCATACTACAGACAAGTAGATATGGACAGCAGGTCCTCCTAGAAGAATCAGAAGTAGAAGTTAATTTTAGACCAAGTTTGCATTGAGGACCTAGAATAATGTGAGCTTGCTTTCTCTGCTACATTATCATTTCCCTCCCTGCTTTGTGAACAATTCTCCTTCACATTCTACTTGTCCTTTGTCCTTAACCTCAGAATATACCTTAGGGCTGCCTTCTATAGAAAAACCGTTTCCATACCAGGCCCCACCAGGCATCCTTATGGGGCTTAAAGACTGCCTGCCATTGAGTCAGACGCCCAGCCACTGTCCAATCAGTTCAGATGAGAGGAAAAGGGTCATGTATTCCAAATGCGACCATTTAGTTTTCTCTTTCACTCACACGTTACTTTATTTGTTTAATGATATGTACTGGATGTATATGTGATGTTCTATGTACTTTATACTATGTACTTGATGACACAATGTGAGCAAGATTTTTTGTTAATGTCCTTGTATTTCCGATGCTTTCATTCTAGTTTGGAGAAACTGATAAAAGTAAGAAAATAAACAAGCAAGATAAATTCAGTTGTTGATAAATGCTGTAGAAATAATAAAATACATAATATGAATGATTCAGAATAGTGAGGAGGAAAGAGATGCTAATTTGACTGCATGGTTATGAAAAAAAGTATGGAACCTGTAAGTAGAGAAGTAGAGTGAGTACTGTGATGTGGCAGTGTTCTGTCATAGCACCAAAAGGAAAATGTGTCAATATTGCTAAGATATCATGCCAGGCCTCCCTCCGATCAAGTTTTATATATATATGTATATATTTATATGTATGTATATATACATTCATATATATATCCATTTGGATAATGAAGAACCAACTTACAAACACAGAATCGGAAATCTAAGATAATAAAGAGAAAATCTGATGATAGTAATAAAACAGTGATTAAATGGCTAGGAATCCAACTCCACGGGATTGATAGGGTAAAAGGCAACATGAAATAGGATGTAAAAGCAACTTTAGATATAAGGGATAATGATCATTACTAGACTAAAGTCGAGTGAAGGAAAGGTTATTGAATCATTGAATCCCAGCCCACATAGACATGAACCAATTCCAACTTTTTGGAAGTTGTGAGTAACTGTAACAATACAGTAACAATCTGTATTTATGGTGTTCAATGGAAAGAACATTGCCAAGACAAAATTTCACTTCAGTTATATACATATATTTATGTCATCCCTTGGGATATCATTAAAATCAAAATCCCTTTACATTACCATTTGTTTAGCCTAAATGCATTATGATTTCTGAAGCTAGTTCTCGTAAAAATATAATTTTAAGTCAGAAGTTTGCCACCAACTTAGAGGTAACATTCTCAAGATCTGTCAGCTTTACTAAATCACCCTAAGTTCATATATAATCAAATAGGTAGATGACTGAAATGTTTTCACTGCTTTCGCATTATAGGCATGATCATGTAATTACCAGAGTATGAATTACCTAGTTTCACAAACACAGGTTGAAAACATTCAATAGGTAACATTTTTGATCGACCTCTTCCCATATTCATCACTAATTCCTCTCTACAAGTTAATGTGCATTGAGCTTTGCTCTGCAGAATGATCTTTTTTTCTAAATCTTATCTTCTTTAGACCTTACAGAAATAAAGTTTACATATAATTTTGTTTATACATAATTTTGAATACATTTATAAAAAAATCAAATTATAATTTCACCGGAAATAACATAGTACAGAGAAAAAACTGGCTTGAATATTACTTTTACCTCTAAATAATTAACCACAAGCAAGTCGTTGAGCCTGCTGGAGATTCAGGTCCTCGATGGCAAAATTTAACATAGAAATGGACATACTTTGATTTCAATATAATATATGTTTAGAACTTTAAGTGAATAGTTTTAAAATATACATTATTTACTTGAACATGAAATGGTCCCTTCAGAGTTATTGCTGCATGCTAAAATATATGCTTCAGAAATAAAAAGATATTATAAAAATTGCTCTTATACTTACAGGATAATTGACTGTTTCAAATACGATCCATTTGCTATTTGCTTTTCACAAAGTAACAGCAATTACATTAGGTTATACTAATCATTGGCTAAATCTTATTTTCTCACCTAAACTGGAATTAAGTTACGTAAATATAAAAAAGAAAACTCAATAATGGTAAATTTCACTCTCCTGTGACTGAGAATTTATCAAAAACCTCATTTAATTCAGTTGTGGATATGATATTCTGTGCTCATAAATTCAGCTCAGAAATTTGAATGATTTTTTTTTTTAATATGACTGAGTCACAAAATGTTATAATAATGATTTGCCTTTGATGGAATCTTTCACCACAATAACCTCAAAAGGACAGAATTTGGAAGCAAAAGATAAATTTCCTTCCTGAGGCTAAACTTTACTAGCTGTGCAGTCTTGGAAAGTTACTTAATCTTTCTGAGCCTCAGAAATCTCATTTAAAAGAGTTGGAATAATTTCTACACTCCTCTTTCCATGGAGTTATTTTTTTATTAATGTAACTTTGGTTTACAATATTATGTAAATTTCAAGAGAAATATTTATACCTCAATCAATGTAAAAAACATACCATGCCCACTGTCAGAGTTCTAGTACAATTTTCCACTATCAGTTTTACCCCCAGTACTCAGAGTTCCCGTCCCCTTTTGGTAACCACCATTTTGATTTCAGTCTACAAGCAATTATGTTGTTTTTGTTTTTTTTTTCTTTCTATTCTACATATGCGTGAGACTGTGTGGCATGTTTCTTTCTCTTTCTGACTTACTTTGTTTAGCATAACCAGGCCAATGGAATAAAATTGAGAACCCAGAAATAAGTCCACA